>JAMAGM010000059.1:0-93896 GCA_023626175.1 Talaromyces sp. PX1902
TAGCCTATTATATTCCTAAACGTAGGGTCTGGTCTATAAGGTAGCTATTTGCTACCTTTCTAAGTTAAATCATCTACCGATTTATGGGTGAATTGTGTAGGATTTAGATAATAATTAAGCAATCCTATATAGAGTCTTATAGATGGTTAGAGCTCTTTTATAGAGATCGCTTATATTTTAATATAAAACTATTTCTATCTAAAAGCTTTTTATTTTATAGCTATTTTTCTCTTTTAAAGCTAAGTTTTTATAACTTAAAATATAAGCTCTTTACTTAAATTAATAATAATTTTCTTTATTTTATAGTAAATAGATAGTAGATTTTCGATTTGTACCGGCGCGGCCGGATTCGGCTGGCCTTTCGGGATCACCAACTTCGGACTAGCGGTTGCCTGAACAGTGTTAGTGGCATTACCAATCCGGTATAGGGCAGATGCTCGGTCCTCATATAGGATAGCGTGCGCGAACTCCATCTGCTCGACTATATAAGCCCCAGTGCGTCGCTCAACCACTGTCGTCCGTGAAATCTTCAAAACTTTCCGGCGCCTCCTCAGTGACGCGTCCCCTGAGCTGAAAAATTGGCCGGTCATAGCGTTAGGCAGAATCATGAAAGCTCCATCGTTACATCGAGCCTGTGCACTCTCTACATACCAGACCGATGCTTCAGGGATTGGGAGAAGCAATGAGATTGAATCTCTAGTTCATCGAACGGTGCAGTCTATGTCCTGGACAATGATCGGGAGGTGTTTTTCCTACAAACCTCGTGTTTCATTATTCTCCAGCCTACTTACGTGGGTATTCGCGCAACTGTTTTCCCGCTCTTCCTGGCTAGTTCTGTGCGACATCTCTGGACTGTGCTAAGACCCATTGTGAGAAGATTAATGCAAAATAAGTCTCAGCCGACGTCTGATTTCACATGAGAACTCAGCCAGCCCCAATGCAAATGGTACTTAGCGTGACAATCGTGAACTAGCTGTCTCGCTACGAAGACAAGGTCCTTCCTGATAAGCTACCCGACTGGGCAACAGTATTCAAGATCCACCAGCGGGTGCAGCGAATCTCTTTATTGCATCAGAAGGAAGCATATTCGCGCTATAACTAGCGTTCTGTTTGGGCGCCAGTCAAGACGCTACATATGACTACGTGGATCGGATTGGCGTCGACAGTGGCTGAGTATTGCCTCCTTTCGGTTCCTTCCAAGTCACTATTACTAAATCTAGTGATGTCCGATACTAACTCCCGGATCATGCAGCGGGTAGTAGCCGCTCATGATCAAGGTGTCGAAGCACTAGCTTTGAAAAATTTTCGCCGCGGCTCCAATGTTGCGTATGAAAGCTTCTCTTTGTAAAGAAGCACGACTGATCCAAGAGACAAGCTACCCGGGCCACAATGGAAGCACATTCTGGATTCTACGTCTCTGCTAGAACCCGCGGATGCAATTGACACCTGGGATAGATAGGTGTCCCGTCCCATTCTATGCTCTATCCTTTGCTAAACGGAGTTGTGACAGTGACATCAAGATATCAACCCAAGAGATTTCCAATGGAGGCTGTGCTAGCGCTATGGAATCGTTCTTATCGTTGCTACAAGTGGCTATACACCAATGAAAAAAATACCTCAAACTACAACATGTCACGGGGGTGCACGCTAAGTGGGAATGTTTCCACTGTTGCCTGAGTATGTCAAGGGGGTCGACCAGGATGGTTGTCATGCAAGATCCGTGTATAGGACTCCTTTCGGTCACTTTCCTATTTGAGGCATTACCTTTTCCGTCTATCTGGACTGAGTATCGATGCAAGAGTCTCGGCGTGCTTCCTACAGAGGCTAGACTTAAAAGCTGAATAGGTTCCTGCTTCTTTTTCCTATTATGGCATTGCCGAATTCGTATATTCTCTGCACCAGGCCGCTCTCAGCTCGGGTATATTAATCAGCCGTTGGCCACAAAAAATGCAACGGAATATGTATCTTGTTTGATGATATCTTATCCAACCTCAGCCATGGGATTTATCTCTCTTGACAACGTGGTCGAGTACCAATATCCTAAGACTAGGAAGTCATCCAAATTGCCTCTGATCCCTTGCGGAGCTTCTTCGTTTCGATCAACCACCGAACCTTTCCTTAATCGTTCCACGTCTGTTGATGTTTGCACAACAGTGGTATCGCCTCCTCCAGCTAGCGAGAAACCGTCCTCTTCGGCAAGTATCAGTGCTGTGGCTAAACAGGCTCAAATTTCAATTGAGGAGTCTTGCCCACTGCCGGCAGCCATCATCGTCGACTCTGACGGATCCGATGAGAAGGAAAAGAACAAATATCAGAACATATGTGAACAGAAGATAGAGCAGGATACGTGTCGAAGTCGTAAGTATAGACCCCGTCGATGCTACTATACAAGAGCTAAAAGAAAACATTACTTCCAGCCAACGGACGAATCCGTGACGACCACTACATCGAAAAAAACAAGGATTTCTCTGAACCTCTAGATGCTACAGTAGCCTTATCAGCGACAGATGCTACAGTGATAGAACCTCTAGAAATAGAAATGTCGCCCCTTGTTTCCGATAGTGGATGTGAGCAACACCGCAGCACTGTCTCTGACACTTCTATCGAAGAAATGCCGCCAACCGCTCTAGATGCCTCATTCGGCTCAGCTGCTCAGTCTGAAACAGCCGGTATAGATCAAATGTCAATGAGTCCTATCAATACTCCAACCGTCGACGCAAGGTGCCTTGACACGCTAGCGGATAAGGATAAGGGCAGGCAACCATCTGTCTGTCAACACTCTCCAATTGCTGAAGCGGCAGTAGCCCAGTTTGCGCCCACTCGAACCCGACAGCTCAACGACAGCCAACTGGGACGCAATTCTGCAGCAGAGATGCCTTGCAAATATCTATCAGTGGTAGTCCCTCATCAACCGCTGCAGTCCAGAAAGTTCACTCGCACCGCTCGTCAGTCACGTCGTTCTCACTTCAGTCCAAGTGCAGAAAGTGATGATCCAGGGGATAGTGACTATCGTGAGGACAGCCATCTAGAGAGTCGAATAGAATATGATGAACCAGCAGCTCGTCCAGTCAAGAGGAAAATGGGGATGAACACCAGTATGAACACTTCTCAGTTACACAGAAAGAGAGTGCGGGCACAAACCTATTCCAAAAGTTCGCCGCCGAGATTGGCGGGTCCTGAGTCCACGGTCCAGAGCTCCACAAGTCCAGAGACGATACGAATCCGTGGCCAGTTTCTGCGCAAAGTCTCTTTAAGCCGCATTGAATATTGCTGCTGGGTCACCGAAGATATAAACTCGGCCGCCTCCGGTTCTGTATCATCTAACACTTGGGCATCACTCAAGAAGCTGGCAGACGAGGGGGGGCAGTCAACGAGCATGTCCGACTTTCAAGCTATTGACATAGAAGGCCTATTTACCCGTGACCTTAAGCCATGTGGATATATATGGAGTTTCAACTTCAAGGAGAAGCATGCGGGATCGCCGCAAGATCATTCCCCGCCCAAGGAAGGACGGGTATCACCGACTCTAGATGACCTTGCGATAGACTGCCAGACTTCCCCGCGGGCGGATGAGTCTGCGTCTCCGAAGGGAAAGGATTATACTGCCGAAGATGATGCACTGATAGTTCATCTCAAGGAGACTGAAAAACTTTCGTGGTCACGCATTGCAGCACGCTTTCCTAAAAGAACACAGATGGCCCTGCAGGTTCGATACTGTACCAAACTGAAAGGAAGGCCGCATCAAAGTCGGTCAGGAGGTCTTATCAGACCGAGGACTGGCCAAGGGTAGACTACCACAGTAGCTTCTTCAAGAAATACTGAGGGTTCTCGTCGCCAATATAGCTTGCGAAAATTACGACATTCCCCAGATCGTTTTATAGCCGGGTAGATCAGATTTTAGAGGACTTCGAAACACGTAAGGGACGACTTGTCAGTCGCATTTGAAGTGTTTTAGAAGAATATCTAAATGGGATAGTCAATCTCCGCAATCTCATTGATACCGAATACACGCTATTCTAAGTCAATTCTTGGGAGTTCTAATTTCTTATGTTCAATAATTGTGTATATTCCACCAACACTCACACTGGAAGGAAGTCGTACAAGACGAAGAACAAGCGAATTAACGTCTTTTCAGAATTTCCTAATGCCACCATAGTCTTACTCTGAATCGCCGTAGGGCTAAGGCTATGGTGTAACACTATTCTTAAAGCGGAAAAAGCTACCTATAGGTTTCACATGCACGGACCACCCAGCGTTACATCATGTGATTTTTCCACGTGATTCATGAGCCCTAACATAATATGGAGTAACTAGGGTTATGTTCTTCTTGGCGCTGCTCATTGTCATGTGCCTTAACGTAATCGATAAGCGAGTTGGCCATGTAAGCGGGTTGGCCACCTTCAATACACATACAGAATGGCCTATATTCGTACCCTCATTACTCTACATCACAGACCTGTCTCTATGTTATCTGATGTATATATCTTTAATATATCATTATCAACCTATCAACAAAGTATATAGGGGTTTAAGTAACTATATCTTTGAGTGGTTCATGTTTTGCATAATTACACCGGTTTTCAGTCGTATTATATATAAAATGGTATGATCACTACTTTACACTAGTCTTAATTAAATATTTTTATTATATTAAGTGACCTAATACTAACATATGAATCACGAATCGAGATTTCCACTGGATGTTGAGTCATGATGGTATGAACATAGGCCATTTTGTATGTGTATTGAAGGTGGCCAACCCGCTTACATGGCCAACTCGCTTACCGAATACGTTAATGTTAGCTAACTACCTCAGGACGGTATCATCTACCAATACCGAATGGGCACGCATACTGACACAGGATATGATCGTAGTTGTCAACGGAAGATTGTTGAATACACCATCAAATAGGATTTCTCACATCACTAGTTGGTGTATACGACACCAAACAGGATTTCTTACTGCACAAGACTGTTCATACGACACCAAACGGGATTTCTTACCGCACAAGACCGTTCATACGACACCAAACGGGATATTTTACCAAACAAGACCGTGCATACGACACCAAACGGGATTTCTTACCGTTCAAGACGGTTCGTACGACACCAAACGGGATTTCTTACCGCTCAAGACAATGCATACAGCACCAAACGGGATTTCTTACCGTTCAAGACGGTTCGTACGACATCGAACGCGGTTCTTTACAGCACCCATCGATTCTAAAAGGTTGGTAGCACCAAGCTACACCAAACGGATCGTTACCAAGATTAAATAGGAATATCACCAACATCGAAACGCGCAGAAATGAACTATATCCATGTGATAAAATCCCCAGAACCAAGGAGTTTATTGCAAGCGCATGAGTGTTGGAAGATAGCTCAGTACTGAACCCGAAGAGCTCTGTCTGATGTATTAGATTATTGGGTCGTTACCATTCAATGTCGGTGGGCCACTCCCATTTCGGGGTCGCCCTGCTATTCCCGCTCGGCATCATTCTTTGGGGTCGCCCAGTTGTTCAGGCATGGTTGAAACTGTAGAATCTCGTCCATTTTTGTGTTTATAGCAAGGCACGATTCACTCAGTCCATGAGCATTGAAATCAACTATATAAATCTCCCATCTCCCCACGTCTACACTCATATATTTCCTGGATCCTGTTGATCCTAGCCTACTCAAAATGAGCGTGCAGGGTGGAACATTTCTTTCCGAGGGCAAGGCGTCCCGTTGCCCGCCAAATTCGGCTCAGGACTTTCAGAACAAGGAAACTCATCACGAGAAAAAGACTACTCAATTTTTAGGACACGGAAAGTGTTCATATCCTGGATATCATCCCATGAACATCAGTTTCCAAAGGAAAAATGGAGAGTACTTTGGAATGGATATAGGCGGCGTCTCTTGCCAACCAACCTCTCTCCAAAAAATAAAACGTGATACTATAGAGGGAAGATTCGCTTCTGTGCCGCGAACCAATCACCCCAATCTACTGAATCTCCTCGGTATTTCGGCTTGTGAAGGTGATTTCCTTCTGCATTATGAGAAGCCAGGAATATCCTTGACCCAGATCCGGCAATTTAAGATCCTTGATCGAATTGAAGTGGCGACAATCTGCAGAAAGGTATTCAAGGTACTCTCCCCACATCGGAAACAATGACTAATATTGCATAGATATTACACGGGTTAATCTATATTCATGAGGTTCTCAATATTGGCCATGGCAACTTGCATTGTGATAATATCTATCTTAATGACGATGGCGAAATTAAAATCGGTAATTAAATTCACTAGTGACGATTCACTACCATTCCGCTGATACCTCAAGTAGGAGATATTGGGAAGAGCATGCTCCAAGTAGGAAAGACAAAAGATGTTTCTTGCGACGTGCACGCCGTTTACAAGATCGCCGAGCAGCTTCTCAATCTTAATGGCCGTTCAGATGGGACCAGTCTGTCATTGGTAATGGCTATAAACTTCGTCGCCCAGAGGATCGATATTAATCCTCGAACTGTTCTACAGGTACGAAACTTTAGCAATGGATTGTGGTTTATGGGGCTGACGATGATACAGCATCCTTTCTTTAGAATAAGTCAGGATTCCTGGTATTTGTCGGGGCTCTGGACACTGTTTGCACTTACTCAGGCAACAGCGTTAGATGCTCGAGATTCGGGAAACTGAACATCAATGAACACTGAAGAAGAGCCTTCTTATACCTACCATGTCAGAACCTCCCTGGGATGCATATTGAGATACTATTGCGGTGAAGACCTCGTATTTGGTGGGAATAGAAAATTGACATGTGCCATCTTCATTTGAAGACATTGTTTGGCAGTGAGTAATGAAAGAACCCCGAGGCTCGACAACTAAAGAGATACAGCATGGGCCAATGTTGCCTGATGCGACGGTCTGACCGTTGCCAAATGCGGTTAGGAAGGAAAGAACAACCAGGTCCACACCAGCTTGGGGGGTACAATAAGCAGATAACTGGGTATTTTTTATGTTCTAACCCCAGTAGACAACACTCCGGCCTCTGTCTACTAAGGCCGTGGTGACAAGCACTAGAGGAAGGGTAAGAATAGAAAGTGGCTTCAAGCCAGCTTCATAGTGCTATGAAGATTCATCTTTCGATAATTCAGATTCATCTTTTGAATTCGATCGCTGTTCTGGTATAGGTCCCTCCGCTTCCTCTATCACCTCTTGAAATGGTGAGTATCGGCCCGGGTTTGATCGAATCTCGCCCTAAATTGCCAGTTGATGGCTCCACTCCCAATGCTGAAGAGTATCGAGCCGTCGATTGTCTTGTATCACGACAGGCAGCCTAGTCTGTATCAGAAAAGCCATTCAGCATTTGGAGTTAGCCCTTATGTGTGAGTCGAAGAGCCTTTGTCCCCTTGAGGTACCCATACCCACGTTTATCTTGCACCGGTGGCTGAAAATCAAAGTCGATTGCAGCAAGCAGGAAGCCTTTATCGACTTAGCGCCATGATGGAAAGACAGACGTGCCACCTTTTCAATCCTTGAGACTGAATGGTACCAGACGAGGAGTACAATTAGCGCCATTCACACTGCCTATTCGTGAGGTATTGGTGGCAGGAGCATCGCAGTTGATAACAGAATAGGAGTTCATGGGCCATTACAACGAGGCCAATCTCGAGCTTACGCGCGTATATAGAGGCAATGAAGAAGTGATATCTCTTCTGAATCACAAACCGTAATTGGGAAATGGAGAGTTGATATACAGGACGAAGGGCTTCGGCCAAGCCAGGGTCGGCAACTGAGGTATTGTAGGACTTGTGATACAGGAATTTTCGAAGTCTATTCATCGGCTCATCACCAATATGAAAGATTTCGGGTTACTACCATTACTTATACGCTTTCTAAATGCTGATGCGTGTTTAATCACTTGCGCTGGCTCTTTGACAGTCTCGTATTTGCGTACAAATTCATCCTTAGTGCAAACCCAGGTAATTCAACCAGAACCTGCCAATTCAATTCATTTCTGATAGTGGAACTGAAGACCGAAATATTGACATTCTCTTTATGCTCCCGCGATGTGTACCCAGTCAGTACTATGTTCCGTGTTCACTTTTGCACTCTACATCGCCAATTGACTTCTTTGCCGAAGTCGTTGTCCGTACTTTAGAAAAATAAACGGTGTAACGCAAAAAGCTGTCGCAACTGCCGCGACGATACTAGTTGCCACGTTTGATCCAAGTCCCGAGTACATCTGATATGCAAACAAAGGCATGACAGCCGATGCAATTGCTCGGAGAAAGTCTTCGCCAGCTAAAGCCGATGTCGCGTAAATCGTATACAAGTTGGCAATGTTTAACCCTGCAGGATCGGTGTTGGCACGAAAATTCTTTACCCAGCTACGGAGCGAGGTAACACTACTAAGTGAAGACAAGGGATACAATAGGTGAATTAAAATAGTTTCACATTAGATCGCAATCATCTTTAGGATTCTTTGAAACCCGTACAGTCATTATGGGTTCGCATTGGTACGAGTTAAACTCAGTGCGTGCCAGTGCTAATTTCAGCTACCATTAATATAAGCTAGTGTTTGTAGGGGTTAATAATTATAACTCAAATATCAAATCAAGGCAGAAAGTTCCTAGTTGCATATCGAGTGTTATCCAGCGGCCAATCGAAGCTGTAGCATATCAAATTGAAGTATCAAAGAGTGATCGCAGAATTTATACCGTCGCCATTCTCAAAATCGGGTTTATTCTAGCATGTGGTTATAATCGTACATCACCGAACCCCAGTTGTAATAACTCAGTGGGAATATCTAGCAACGTCTTTCTTGCTTGAGCTCCGCGACTTAGACTCGTTGGCGATAGTGGTGGTTGGATAATTGACATGGTTGAATAGTTCGATGTATCGTTAATCACGTATTTAGTTCCCTTATTATTCGGGTTTTGTTCCAGATCTCCCAAGGCTAATCCCAAGCCTGTCAACAAAGCCTTTAGTAGAGATATTTCCGTTTCGAGGTTCGGTCAGTTTGTGCAGCAAATTCGGGTCGATGTGTAAAATATCCGGTATGTGATCACTTTCTGGGATGTGCGAGTTTCGGTGTGAATGAGAAAGATTATCTAGTAGTGTCACCAATAACACCACACATTGGTAAGAAAGTCATCTATGACATACCATTGCATTGCAAATCCGAAGGACGATCTGTTATTCCTCCGAAGAAATACGAATTTATCTCGTTGTTCTCATCAGCGACACGAGCTAGCCTCCGACCGGCTGTGTCCAATTGAGATGCCGCATCCAAGAACTGATATACAGCCAAAGCATGCTGGACTTTGATCAGCAGGAGAATTTCTAACATTTATTGGAACTGACCTCTGGATTTTCTCTGATGGAACGCAGGAGATACTTTGGAAGTGGCGGTCCCATGCTTAATTTACTGTGGTCTGGGCGTCTATCCCCCTTTGACTGGAGTAATAGGTAGTTCAGAATTTTAAGCACGAAAAATATCCTTGACGACAGAAAAAGGTCGTTCGGTGGTGGGAAAGGAGACTACAATGGGTTAACGAGGAAACGAACTGACAGAGACCCACCCTGTGCATTGGGAAGGGTTCCGAGATGCGAGCAGTCACCGGAATGGAATCAGTGTAAGAAATCCCGTTCGGCGTCGTAAAAATCATTTGGTGCTGGAAAGAATCTGGTTTGATGTCGTATGAACGGTCTTGTGTGGTAAGAAATCCCGTTTGGTGTCGTATGCACTGTCTTGAACGGTAAAAAATCCCGTTTGGTGTCGTATGCACGGTCTTGTGCGGTAAGGAATCCCGTTTGGTGCCGTATGCGCCGTCTCGTCCGGTAAGGAATCCCGTCTTGTGTCGTATGCACGGTCTTGTTTGGTAAAATATCCCGTTTGGTGTCGTACGAACCGTCTGGTGCGGTAAGAAATCCCGTCTAGTGGTGTATGCACCGTCTTGTTCGATAAATTTCCCATTTGGGATTATGTGAATTGTTCGATGATCTCAGAAATCCCGTTTGGTGCCATATTCAACGATCGTCCATTCAAAGCAACGACTTCATCTCGTCAATACGAGTTGGTGCGGGACGGGTTGGTGTCTGCGCAAGCTGCTGTTTTGAGAGAATGTTTCCGACTTGCTTGCTGCCTGATGCTCGAAACGAAAACACTCACCAGTTTAGCCATCTCAATCTAGTCATAAATCAGTCACAGAAAATGTAGTACACAAACAACATCGTTCTCGGTCTTTCCTAGGGTCTGGCAATTCAACTGCATTTTGCATCTATGTCTAATATGGTGTTCTAGTTATGTATTTATCTATTACAATTTTTCGAGTCATTGTACCTAATCTATTAAACCAAAAGTGAACAGCTGAGGTCCGTATTAGTCTCTCAGCGATCTTTATTATTTCCTACAGCCAAGGTGCCTGGAACAGAGATGACTACCTAAGTCCAGGCAATGACATGTAACTTACGGGCGTATCACATCTGCAAATGCCTGAAGCTGTTTCAGAGGGATTAGAAGAGAATGTTACTCGTTCCTCTGAAGGCGCGTTCCTCTGTAGTAAATATTTTTCAGATAGATACCATGTGTGCTTCGTCCAGGTTCTTCCCTTTGTTGCAATTGCTTCAATTCGTCCAAATCTCGTACTGTGCTCAGGATGCAAAAGCATATAACTATTAGATATAGGACGTTCTGTGACCCATCGACGATGCTTCGAGCAACTTAACCATAGTTGTAACTATTGCCTCTAGTACAAGCGTCGGAGACCTGCTTGGCGGGTTGAATCTGATGTCCACATCTTCTGGTGATATCCTATACATTTATATCAATGATCTGGAAATCTAATTGACCATCTTGATACGTACGAATTTGCAGAAGAAAATCGAAGATCTTCCTTCATGAGATACACGGGCACAAGTGGCTGCAGGCACATTGCAGTAATATTGGCAGCATTGGAGAGATGGTCAACGTTGGCGATCGTCTCATTCACACGAGTCAGTCCATATTGAAGAGAGGAAGTTGGCTCAGCATCCTCAAGAGGTGTGCTCATTAGCCCCAACAACAAAGGTCAGTGATACTTACCAATGCTCTCGAGCGAGAATTTCGACCATCACGGAGGTGTGGCACTGACTGTCTGATACTGCCTTGAAAATATGACGTAGAAAAGGTGGACTTACCATCTTGTCGAGGCTAGCATCGTAAGTCAAACACCCAACAAGAAGAATGGAGTGGTACTGTACTACGTAGTGTGCCTCGAAGTAGAGAACGCTAATTGATCCACAACAGATGTTCCCCGCCCTAATTTTAGCGCCACCATGGGCGGGAGGTGTTAGATTGTACTACATAGTACGTTACAATCTAGCTCACGGTTACGATAAATCAAGAAGAATAATTGGTGCGAAGGATGATAGCGGTACTCCCAAGTGTAATCTTGTATAATCTAGCATGCTCACTAATCCGGGTTTTGTTGTTGCAGCCCCCTATCCCAACAGTTCTCACCGCCTTGTCCTGATTGGCTGAACGTTGTGAAAGAACTGGTAAATTATAAGAGCGATGACTGGCTCAATAGTTTTGCACTTGTTTTTGGCTGTAATCCTATACCATCCCATATTTGGCAGGAAACGACAGAAAACTCCAGTCTCCACCCTTGTAATCTCACAGGAGGCTAGACTGTAAAGAAGCAATGTTGCGCTTACTCGAGTAATGGCTCCCGCGGGCTAACTTGCCCTAAATGATTGGCCGAAAGAGAGCATGAGGGCCCGTGTAAGGACATTTGTGCCAATTCACTAGCCGCCTGACTTTCTGCCAATAAAGGGCTCGAATATCCTCTTGAATATCTCATGATACTCGTTTTATGGGATTGCATACAAAAAGGGATTAAAATCGTCAATTAGCTATGTTAGAAGAGGTGTCAATTCAATCAAGCTATTCCTCCATATCGTGCCGTCCCCGGACCTCATTTCCCATCTGCTATCTGTAGATCATGTCGTTCTATACTTAAACTAACACCAACCCATCCGAGTACATTTCGTGCTTGTTGAAATTCCGACAAGGTCCTAGTTCACTTACAGTCTACAATCTCATCGTGTAGTAGTCGACAGACATCTGTCTAGTGCTATAAGAAATCCCTCCTTGATTCTATGCGTACCCTCTAGTCTGGTGCCAGCGCGAATTGTATCGGTACACGCACACGAACACTCCTGGTTACGGGAATAATCTAGGCTGATGATGGGAAGGTACAGTAAGGGTTCGGATCACCCTGGCAAGTCATACCGCTGGCGCATGTAGCTCTTGAGTTCCAAACTCCGTTGTAGCATTGCTCTAAGACATTGCCATTGCATCGCCATGTCGCATCGGAACATTGGGTCGAATTCCCCGTCGTTTCGGTAGGAATTTCAACTATGGAAGTCGCCAGAGTGGAAGGAGGAGATGAGGTGGGAGGAGAGCTAGCCTGACTACCAGGGACAGGGCCTGAGACAGGTCCCTGTGCAAGTCCTGAGCCAGTACAGTCGAAATCATAGAGAGTCTCGTCAACAATTTCCCAGGAAATATCGATGTGACCATCAGCACAAGCAGCTCCTCGCGATAGCTCATTAAGGACTTCGTAACTGAAGTCCAAACCAGGCGCGCCTACCGTATCCCAGGAAGTGGCAGTTGCGGAACCAGTGCCGCAGCGCTCGCAGCCATCACCAATGAAGAGCGGCAGGTCAGAGGGTTGGCCGTTAACTGAGACAATGACCTTCTTGCCACAGTATAGGGGCATGTCCGACGACAGTTGCGTATTGTTCATAGCAACCAAATAGTTCGAGTTGATCTGAGTCAAGCTCAGAGTCGTCTCTAGACTACAGCGAACACCACCCATATTCTGATATTCAAAGCTAGTGCCGCAGGCATCTATCTCCTGAACATCATAGTAGTAGGTTCCGAACCCAGAGCCACTGTAAATGGTGTTTTGGCCATAGACCCCCAGCACCATGAGCAGACGAGCTGCAAGAATGGTAGAAGCACTCATGCTCGTTTCCGAGTTTGAAGGATTATTTGTATCTGCTTTGATATGCAGTGAAAGTAATGACAGGAAGAGGAAGGGGTGTTGTCGGAGAATAAGAAAAATCAAAGGTAGATGTACCGCCTTCTTATATAGGTCAAAGTCCCCTACATGTTTCGATCCGTGACCTTGGTGCACCAGCCCGGATCGGGTGGGAACCGTTCACTATCTTGCGCCAGAAATGGAACCTGAAGACTATGACAGAAAAGTTGACATTTGGGCGAGTGGTATTTTTGGTACTGATATTTTCTTGGGCCACCATCCGTGGCCATTGTCTGTAAATCCATGGCGCACTGGCAAAACTTCAAAGATTGAGGACTATAAAGCGCATCACTTCGAGTTTCTGCAGTCTTTGAAACAGTACTCGAAGAGCCAAAGGGACTTCATCCGTGTTGTCCCTGGTTGCAGATATGTTGCAATAGGAACCCTAATGCAAGACCACCATCTCAAAACGCATTGATTCATCAGTGCTTTCTAGGCATAACAGATCACGAGCTATAGGATGGTTTAAACGACGCAGAACTAGATAATAATGAAAGATAATAATGAAAGATCAGAGTTGTTACGATAACTTCCGCACTTGTATAGGCAAAGAATATATAAGGGGTTTCTCGGAATAGTCAAGTCTATAAAAGGCCACTGACTAGCGCATGAATTATTATATTTGGATTGTTGGAAGATATGATATATAAGTGAGACTGAGAAATCGACTGTCTGATTTGAACATTCTTCTTGACTCTTCTTAATGAATTAGAATGAAAATAATAAATCATCCCCAAGGTGATTCGCGGTCATCCAGTATTCGAAGTCTGGAGAATATTGCTTCTACAATCTATCTGGCGACTAGAACTCCTGGGATTCCCTCTAGGTTCTTTTCCAGTAACCAAGAGTCTACCTTCTAAGCGTCAATTTAACGATTTTGCCATGTGGCTCGCAGTCAAAATCCAGTAAAAACCTCTTCTGCCTATTTTCAAAATAGACTTGGGTCGTTTTGTTTCCATCTTGGAAATTGACCGCATAACCGTACTTGAGGGCTTTTGAGTAGTATGGAGGCTCTCCTACACTGATTATATGACAAGGCTGGAGATTGAGGATCTGCTTCGTGCCGTAGAATGAAAACTGTGAGGTAGGCTGAGCAGTATTCTTGAAGGACAGCAATTGAAGTAATTGTCTGTCGTTCAGCAGAAACGGATCCTCTGGACTTTCGATTTCCGAAACATTCAGTGTAATACCCCAACGAAATTTGATCTCTCTCGTGCGTGGGTTATATTTATATGGACGGTGTAGGCACTCCAAGAACAATTTCCAGCGATAGTTGGGGTCCGCAATTCGATCACCACAGTGAATTGTCATATAGATCTTTTTCTCCCCAACTTTGTCGAGCATCAGACCGAAAAGCAATGGATCGCCGTGAAGCCGTGTTATTTCCTGAATCCATTGATCGCTCTTGAAGATTGAATTCCACAATTTGCGGTGTTTGTCATCTTCTGACGAAGCAAGAGCCGGTATCCGTTGTCGAGAAGCGAAAATATTGTCCCAAATTTCTCGAGGAGTGCTCCCAAGCATCGTGAGCCCCAGGTTTGTAGTATGTGGAATATCTCATGAATAAAAATACTGCTCAAAACTGAGAGCTTTGTTGTAGAATGGCATTATTATATACCTCTCCGCCCACAACGAATCCATGATTGACTGCTTTCCTATGGGTCATCATGCTTTTCATACAGTCAAAATCAGAATCTGGATTCTTCTCAATTTCCCACTTAATTCCTAGATCATACTTGACGTGACTGGGCCAACGCATCAGGCTTGAGCTCGACTTTTAGTGTGGGTTGTACTCGTTTCTGTACGTTGTCGATGATAATCTGCATCAACTCGGCGAGGAGGGACTATTATCAACTTTCTCGTTTGGATCCGTGAATACATGCTTTAAAAGACTGCATGTGTTTTTTTTTCATTGGTTAAGGACCTCCCCACCCTAAGAAGTTGAAGTTGAGTTAGCTTCATCATTAACTCTGAGATGTTTATCCAACTCATGCCGGCACTAGTTCATACCGACAGTCTAAATTTCCCATTTGTTATTCGTGTGCGCTGTCTTTCAATGAAGTAGTTAGCAACGATAATCCTATTTGCTGATGCAACAACGTGTCTGGTTTTGATAGTAATTCCGTTTGACGTTGTACTATTTCTTTATCTTGGTAATCCCTTTTGCTGCCGGGACAATCTGTCTGGCTGGATGATGATACTGTTTGGTGCCGAAAATCCATTTGGTGTTGATAAGAATCTCATTCTGTAAAGTGTTCGAGAAGTCCCGGAGAGAAGTAGTAAACGCTCGTGTTAGTAGAAATTCCGACCAAGGTCCCAGTTTACTCACAGTCTGCGAGCGCATCGTGTAGTAGTTCGTAAGAGTCGATAGTAGTTCTAAAGGGCAGGACAACGGAATGTATGGATGACTTTTTCAGAGCCTGTGGGTCAAAGCAAGCTTTTGTCCGCTTGAATCCTACCGGGCATGAAGAGCTTCTAGCCGAGCTGAAATGGACAGTAAATCGTGGTAGAATGCATAGTTTAGTAAACTTCAGAGTGCAAACATGTATAATCCTTAAGTTTAGTACAAGGTATATTATTTACAGTCTAGAATATTACTGTTCATATATAAAGACTTTGTATTTGGCCTCGATTCGGGTTAGTGTCAATTCAGCCGAGTCCCTACGCTTGTATTGACTTACCGGAATGGTCGATTCGTATTCGTGTTCTCTTGAACCTGATTCTCACTGAGTTCAATTGTAACGTGTGTCCGAACGGGTTAGTTTTGAAAACGAGTCAAGGTCAGTAAATCTAACTTGATATCATTTCGACTAGTTTCGATCCAGTTGGTGACAGTTCGATGGTGTCGATTATGCCGAGCCTATTACACTTTAATTCTTTATTGGTACCTAATGCTCCGTTCGCCCATTTCGTCTTACGTCGTGAAGAGGATAAAGCGAGAATGGTTATCGCTGTCATTCATGAGCCACTACTATTGAAGGTGGTCTTCATCTCATATATATAAGCCGCCTGTACCCCTCAGGGGCATTTACCCTTCATTAACCTCCAGTTCATGGTGCGCATATCTGACTCAAGATGACTTTACATTGTGGACCATCGTTTTCTGTGTACAAGGCGACTACTCTTCCATCCACACTTCCATCCACCCTTGCTCGGGACTTCAACGACGCTAATAACAATAACAACAAGGGAGGCTATTCACGAAAGGAAGTCGATCCAGTCGCTAATCGACAGCTCCAAAAAGCCCCCGTACGCGCGAATTGACACTATCCTCACCAACTTCTTCCCCAAAGAGTACGGTGAGGGCTTCTACGGAATGGAGGTAGGCGACGTCCCGGGCCGACCGAGCTTTCTCCAAAAAGTGGACCTCGACGCGGTGGACGAAAAGTCCAGTCCTGTGCTGCGAACCAATCATCCAAACCTGTTAAATCTTCTCGATATTTCCGTCTGTGGAGATAAGTTGTTTTTCCATTATGAAAGACCAAGGATATCTTTAGGAAGACTTCATAACTCCACCATGTTGGATCGAGTCGCGGTGGCGACCATCTGCAAAAAAGTACTTCAAACTCAATTCACCTCTGAATAACGACTAATGCTGCATAGTTGTTACATGGACTGATCTATATCCACGAAGGTCTGAATGTCAGTCATGGTCACTTGCATTGTGGTGGAATCTATCTCAGTGACGAGGGTGAAATCAAGATTGGTAAATGATTAGAAAGCGTCAAGATGAGGACTACTTGGCTGACAGCTCGGTAGGCGATGTAGGAAAGAGCATGACTGAGAGAGGAAAGGCGAAAGATATTTCTGGCGATGTGCAAGCGGTTTTCCGGATTGCCAGTCAGTTGCTGAGTCTCGACAGGAGCACAGATACGATCAGCATGTCATGGATCATAGCAAAGAACTTTGTCACCCTGCCGAGTACGGTTGATCCACGAACACTTCTCAAGGTAAGAATGTTTTGCGAGATGTGTAGACCTATAGAACTGATGGCTGCATAGCACCCGTTCCTGAAACTTGGCCAGGGTTCCTAGTATCTGTCATCTATCGGTGGCTTGCTCTCATTCGTGCGAACAACAGGCCTCAATGACTACTTGGATCCCAGTCCCTCGGACAGCGACGAGGAGACTAGCGGTGAGGAAATAGAGACGATCAGATAAAAAGCGTCTTCCTCAAGCCGTTAACTCGATGATACCGGGAACTGCACGCCGATTATGCTTCAATGCGTGGATTGGAGAGCATTTTCTCTCCTGGTGAGGTTTATTGATGCGATTCTTCTGCTGGTAGCTACATTCCGGTCCTTCATTGTTTCCCGGACAGGGCGTAGGGTTTCGGCATCCTAGGATGCTGAAATGCTGGACTGTTGGATCATCAGGGTTGATTTTTGAGATATTCCGCTTCTTTTCTATACTAATGTATAGTGTGTTGCTCATTTCAATCCCTTGTTGAATGGTCTTCTGATATTTCATTATTGCTGCTTCATATACAGTTAAAATTTCAAATGATTGGGCCGCCGAGAAATTGACAAGTTTCATGAGGTTTTTCTGACCGTCATACTTTTTTCGTGGACTATCAAGCTTGCCAATTGCCTCCAGGCGAATCCGAAAGCGTTGCAGAAAGCATGTCAGCATCCCTTAGCAGTCCAGGCACACACAAGAGTTGGGGTCTCCTAGAACTAGGGGTGCAAGAAGAGAATTTAAACGAATCAGGCTACGAAACAGACTCGCAATGGAATGGAAAGAGCTGTGCTGGCAGTGAGGTTCCGGACGCGGAGTTTACTTTAGATGAAAATGAGTGCTCGGGCGAGAACGGCCGTTTAAAAAAGCCCAACAAACATTTACTCATCTCTTGTTCGTCTTCGTTGTGATTGTGGCTGCGCAGGCGAAGCTCAGGTTTCAGCATCCCAGGATGTCGAAATCCTGAGCTCGACGGCTATAAAGAAGCGTCCGCCCGCATTTCTGACTTTCCTGTCTTCGCATTCTTCATTTTTTTTTTTTTTCATTTTTTCATTTTCTTCCACCATTGACATCTCTCAGAGCAGCCATGATGTCTTCCGCTGCCGCCAGCCCACAATCAACAACTACCCCGAGCCAACGGAGACATTCCCTCCTCGAGTTTCAGAACTACGCCAGTGGGATGAAATCTGGCAATGAGTTATTTTTCAGTCAAATTGAGGTTTTAAAGAACCTTAGTGCTGGCAAATGGTCACGTTGATGTGGTTCTTAGCCGAGAACTTCGGGAACGATTCTTGAAGAACGGCCACATAAGAGGTCACGCGGAGATTCCAACCACTTAAACCTCTACCACAATCATCAAGGTGGCCGTCCCATCCTTTTAAAATTGGCTCTTCGTCAAGTATCTGACGAATGTTGGAAAGAGGAAAGAGCATCCCGCAAATGGAACAAACGCCCTGGTGATGGTCATTAAGAATTTCTTTTTCATAGCACGATATCGATGATTGTATTTGTGATGGAGAGATTTCTGGTGGAAAGGCATGTGAAGCTTCTACACGGGACTGATATTCACGGTCTAAAAGGCCAAATGCTTGGTGGAGTCTATCGTGAATGGGCTCGTTGGCGTTAGAGGTCTTCTGATTCTTAGTACCGGGGACTGTACGTGATGCTTGCCGTTTTTAGCTTTGAGACGCTGGTGATTCAAATGAGTTTGCATGCGGATCAAAAGAAGAAGGGGTAGATCGAATAAGATCCACAGGTTCCTGGATAATTATGTTTTTTTCTAGATCTACAATTAGACGCTAGAGGAGATTAATTCTATGTTTTAGTATTAGACTTGATAGTAAATGGATGAATTGCTTCGTGTGTGTGACAAATAAGGGTGAAAAATATTTGTATCAAGTTTCAGTTCATCTCCTATCATACATTTTGGTGATGGAATCCATCGACAAAACCAGTTCATGTAATCGAATAGAAATACCCAGCATACTCCACCAACCTAACCTCTTGAAAGAGACAGTCCCCCTTCCCTCAGCCACAAGCATAAAAAATCGCCTAACGCCATCATCATATATCATCATGCATTTAAGCAATCGTGAGCCTCATATCGCCACCAGCGAAAACGAAAGGTTAATGTTAAATCACCCCTCCGTACCGTTCTTTACCGTAGAATAAGAATAAAGAAGCCGGTTGTCTATATGTCGAATATTGAGCAAGAGTAGCCGGTCAACTGACGTTGAGCAAGTCTTCAAAATCGTCTTCGCCAGACAGAGCAATCGAAGCCTCAGAATCTCGTCGCAGCTGCTGTTCGAGTGCACTAGAACCGTCCATTCGTAGAGACGTCTCGTCGAATCCAAAAGAGACAGATCCGCGGATTGGGGGCGTCGTGTAAGACAGCTGTTCACTGCTTCCGGTACGGTCGTCTCGATCTTCATTTGCAATCTGTTTGACCATCTGAGCAAGGTGAAGTTTGATCGGTTCGTCACCGCATTGAGCATGCCGTAGAAACTCATTCTTCAATCCCATGATTTCCCCACGCAGCCGCGAGATCTCCGAGTTGAGCCGCTTTCGCTTGTCCGACTGTTCTTTCAACCGGGACTCGAGTAACATGGTGTGCTCTTTCTTCTTTTGCCGGCACTTGCTGGCAGCTAGCCGGTTCCGTTCGAGGAATTTTTCCCGCTTGGCGTGATCCTGACCCTCGCCCTCTGAGTCTGCTCCGCTGCTGATCGTAGTTGCTGTTGACGGCTTGTGCTCACGGAGTTTGCGCCTCTTCGGCATACCTGCATAGGCGGACCCGGCGGCATCGCCGTCTGCCGAGCTATTACGACTCCGGCCCTCACTGCTTGGCGGGGTCGGAGGTTGGTCCCAGGTATTGCGGTTGTCGAAGACCGCCATGATATCTCCCGACAAAGTCCGCTGCTCTTTTTCGTCTAATGGCGGAGTAGGTTGGCCGTTGCGGACTTGGGCGTATTTGAAGTCTCGCTCTAGAGCAGCAGCCGAAACAAAAGCAGTCTTGTTGGGGTTCCAATTGGCAAAGGATGGTGATATCGGACTCATATTCCAGACAGGCTCTTCTTCGGCATTGAGACCAAAATTCATGAAATCTCCAGACAAGGTGTTGTCATATGACGGATATAGTGTCACAGCATCCGCGGTGGCGAATGTCGGAGCAGCCAGCTGTGACTGATCGGCCAACATGGTGTAGGCAGACATTGTGTCTTTTCTGTTGTCGGAATTTCCGGTAGAAGTGATGAATTTTTTTTTAGCTGTGTGACTTTTATCTCCTATATCTTGACGTTGGTGTTTTGAGGTCCAGACAGAGTCGTTGACGAGTTGATTTGGAATGTCGTGTTACCTAGAAATCTCAGGGCAGAGTTTCGGTGGACAAAAAGGAATCAAGTACTCTGCAGCTACTAGCTTACAGTGATAAATCAGCACGAGCTATGTTGCTAACGGTGTAGAATGTAAGATGTCTATAGATGGGTGAAATAGGGACTCTTTTGTAATGCAGATAACCTCCACAAACTTGTTTCTTGCACATCAACAGGGTTGGGTGAGGGTGGCATGATGGCCAATGGTACCACCACCACCATCCATGGGGATCTTATGTCCACTCTGTTGTCTCTTTTCGAATGGATTCTACAAACACTACGGGTACTACCACTATCGAGAAGCTCGGGAAGACCAGCACGTTGGAGGAAATGATATCATGCATGGGGGTGGACCGAAGCGATTCCATGCGATGGCGAGACCTGTCGGATTAGGAAGGGATGGACTGGACAATGGACTGATGTCGAGAAATGCAAAACGACAATTGAAAAAAAAAATTGATTACATGAGCTGTAATTGGTCTGGTCGAAATGCCGATAATGGGGAAATAGAGTGCCTAGATAGGACTAGAAGGAAGATCAGTCAGTACTATGTGCTGTGTAGTACGTAGTAATGTAATTCAGGAAAAGAAGTTGACGTGACGGTGGGGTGAATGAAGCTCTTCGTTTGGCGCTAGCCCCCGTTAGGCGCGCCTGTTGACATCATCCACTGCCTGCTGCCTGATTGCTGAGGCTGCCAAGAGCTATCCTGAATTGGCAGATTAGGTCAGATAGAGATGGCCCTTCGCAAGGAAGCTCTCAGCGGAACTGGATAATAGGTGGCCAGATCCTTTCTTCCTTTTAGGCTGATTGGTATTTGGTGTTTATGCAAAGCAAGTAATCAATTATTCTGCAATTGTTAGCCAGTCGATTATGATCAGTAGCGATCAAATATGATTAGTTGCTGTATATTCACATATAAAAAGTTTTTGTAGAAAAAATTCCTTGTGGGATGCCAGAAAATAGAGTCGTCGAGAACAACATACTCCTTCATAAAGAGAGTAGGCCAATAGCTGTACTGATATTTCAGGGCACGGACCCGGATTCTTGTGCATCAGCAGAACTTTACAAACTCGGTCAAGGGCGAGGGTCGCATGGTAGCCAATAGCACCGTTATTTTTCTTCTCCTCTTCTACACCATCTGCTATAAACATACTACATACACTAGGCGATCGATAATTACCAGAAGACAGAAAATATCCGATGGAATGATATCATACAATCGGAGGCGTCAGCAGGATATACTTTGTAGTACACTCACATCTGGACAGCACGGACTTAGTGTTGACGAAAAATAATCACATATGGAACAAACATCCGATCGGAAACAATTTGTTTGAATATGAATATCTTTGTGGATGTTAAGGAAGTGGGTCTGTGCGTACATGGCATATATAACCAGTCCATTAGCCCGTCAAGAAGATGATCACAGTTGATGTATGGCAGTCATTGGCCTGATCAAAATTCCGATGGAAGTCAAAGGAATATCATAGTGTTGGTTTCAACATGCCAAAGATAAGAAGTAGATGAATCAGGTAAGTTGACGAGTGGGTCTTCCCGTCGGCATACTCTCTTTGTCTCTACCCGGGGAGGCCAGCGGTGTTTCAAACAAGTGGCAAGACTTTTGGGCACTCAAAGCAAGCAGAAATGAGAATTCATCAACATCTTCTCCTTGACCATATCTTTGCGGAGTGCTGTGCTTTATGGATACAGGTCGCCGCGCGTTGCAGCTGATCTGCATTTGTCATATGTACGGTCTGTGTCACCTAAAATACCCACATCCTTCCATGTACGGGTGGTGAGGGTAGAAGGCAGGAAAGTTCGAATGTCTGGAATTGTCAGTTCTGTCAATCAAGAGTTGGGAGAAGTGGTTAATCCATCTTGAACCGTGTTTTATCGACGCGGGTAATGCGTCCATACACCCCGCCCTCTGTAATCAACTTTTTTCTACTTTATTAGCACGTTACCCAACACTTTTGATTCCACCTACCTATCTGTCTGCCCTTCGACATCGCCGGATGCAGACTCTTTACGTTAGCTCTCGTGGCATCCATACGGCCGACCCATTATTTGAATACATCAAAACGATTCATGGTCGCTGTCGCGCTCTTACACCTACTGAGACGATATTACCTAGAGGCGGCAACGTTGTACAGGATATCCAGTTTAACTGGATTAGAAAAGATATTTATCACTTTGCCAAATACGGCTTTACATATAGCGAGAAGGTAGTGTGACTGATTTGAATGTTGCAATTGGGCTCGCCTCTGTCCCTCTCCTCTCACGAATAGCCTTACTCAAAAATCTGTTCCCTATGTGAGTCCTTGCGACCCCAGTCGCCAGGATGTTCCGCAACAGGTCAGGATTCCGCATACGTCTTCATGCCCACGCTAATCACTTGCCATAGAAGAACATCGCAAAGGCCGGATGAAGAGCTTATCAAAAAATTTAAGAAGACATTTCCAGATGTCAATTCAAACAACTCGATGTCCAATGGTAACCATACCGCCTCCATCATTTCCTCTGCAGTAGAAGGAGGTATACCTGGTCAGTATGTGTTCCGTTGCCTTTCGTTTTCATACGGTTACTTCATCGCTAATAGTTAGATCATTAGATCCAACGAAAATGAGATCAACGATCCTACTCCGAAAACCCTTCAAGACCTCATATTTGCACCATCCCTCATGGATCAAGACTCGTCCCAGTTCATGGCACTACTCAACCAACCTCCGGGCTTTTATACGCCTAGACCTAGCGGAATGATCACGATATCTCACCATCAAGCCGGTGATCTTCACACACCTCTCGGCTTCAACCTCGTCGCACCAATTTCCATACCTAGCACGTTCTCGAATGGCTTCCCCGCCGGTCGCAACAATGACTTCTATGTCAACCATTTCCCCACCGAACAACAACAGTTTATATCGCAACACGACAATGCTTTTGCTCAGGACACAGCCTTTGCGCCATGTGCTTTTATGCATCAAGATTCGACTTACGATCCTATATATCTACCAGGAGGATCTCCGATGCATCACATGGGAGTGTTAGGCGCCCAACCGATCAATCCGATAATCCCTGGGGCTGGCTTTTCTAATCAAAGGGAAGGAAGCTTGGAAACAGATCGCGAAAAGTTAGTATAAAAACTTCCATGAATTTGCAAAAATATAGGATCTTTAATTCCTCACAGTGCTGGTAATTGCCGTAAAACAGGTTTCGATTTGCCGTCACCTTGCGAGCTCCTACGGCTATGGTCAAACATGCAGATGACATTCCAGTGACCTATCTTAACAAAGGCCAAGCATATTCGATCTCAGTTGTTGACACATCGCCACCTCCATCCAGTGCCCAACTCTGCAAGTATCGAACATGTATTCGCGTTTCTTTTGAAGATGAATTGCGGCGATCCAAGCCTTCTACTTGCTGGCAATTATGGAAGCAAGGACGTGGTTCGAGCGAAGCTTCCCAAAGAGGCGGGAAGTTGCTTGCTGTAGAGTATATCGATCCTAACCAGGGCGCAGATGGCAACCAGTCTCACCATCAAATCGAGCTTGTAAAGGCTTCCTTTGATGGTTTCTGTGTTACCTGGACAGCAAATCCTGTAGGCGCGTCCGCGGACTGTGCATTCTCTGTGCGTTTTAATTTTCTTTCAACCGATTTTAGCCACTCGAAAGGTGTCAAGGGTATTCCAGTTCGATTTTGTGCAAAGACCGAAATCCTCTGGCCCAGCGATATGACGCCTGATTTGCCAAAATCCGAAGTTTCTTACTGCAAAATTAAACTTTTTCGTGACCATGGCGCCGAACGCAAAATCTCCAACGACGTCGCAAGCGTCAAAAAGACGATGGAAAAGTTAAAACAACAAATAGCCCAACTTGGGACGGGTGAAGGTGATTTTCGCAAACGCAAACGTGGTAATATGAATATCCCGACCAAATTTGACACTCCTCGCCCAGTCAAAGTCCACAAGCACAAACGAACGTGGTCGATGAATTCTCAAGGAAACGGCAGCAAACCCTCCCTTAAAGATGATCTCCAAGTGAAATACGCAATGGTGCAAGACATGCTCTCATCAACCTATCCCGTTAGTGTTCTCTCTCTTCGAGGCGACGATCAAGATGACCCGGATCTGTTTCCTGTGCTACTATCCAGCAACCTGCAAGAGTTCGAAGTCGAGGGTCTTTCGTCACAAAATACACGCGAGTCGCTTTTCAGCAATGACGCAGCTCCCGGCATCTCCAACACTATGTGTCCCTCGAACAGTAGCTTCTCGAATGCTAACTCGCTTCCGGTAAGACTGACGTCAAATTTCACGAGCCAAGGGGAGGCTCTGGAAGGTTCTAATGTAACCCTTACACAACTTACAAAGGTGAAGAAGGGCACAACAGGTTACATTAAGGCTATCGACATAGATGCAATACACAGACCGCCGGCAGAATGTTCTCGTAAACCAAGTGAGTTCCATGATTCAGCTGTCAGGTTTGACCATTTAAGAGCTGACGAGTCAACAGTTGCATGTTTCTATATTCGGTTCCCCGATGAGCAGAATGGCGACTACCACAGAGCTGTCTATTTGATAGAGAGGACAGTCCGAGATCTCATGAACAAGATTTCGGAGAGTTACAAGATTGATCCCGATCGTATTACCCGTATAACTCGTGTCAATCGAGAAGGACTTAAGATCATGGTGGACGATGATGTGGTTCAGCAACTGCCCGAAGGACAGGACATGGTGGCGGAGATTACCGAGACATCGGATATCAGCACTCCTCCAACAGCAGCGGTAGAAGTCAAATTGACTTACTAAGTTGCTACAATTTTAAGTTTTGATCTTTCTCTCTCTCTATATTGCTTACCAATTTCTCATCATAGTCATTCGATTTCAGTCACTGTCATTTTTTTGCTCTTTCTCGCGGTATTTTCTACTTCAGAATATCGCTATATTGCCTGCCTTGTATCTGAAACCTAAAATATGCAAATTATTGATCTGAAGAGGAGCTGGCTGTTGCTGTTTCATCCTAGGGTTGAGATTCTGTATTTCTACATTCATGTGCCACAACCTCATCTGAGCAGACGTGATAAATTACAGTAGATTACAGTGAATAGTAGTTCAATGATAATAGAAGGAATATGGTTATTCTCGGTCTTTCAAGTAAAGGTTAGGGCGAAACAGATTTAAGAATTAATAATCACTTGTGCCAGGTGTTTTCAACGTCTACGTTCTTTAGGTAGGTAGTAGGAGCCCTAGGGGGCTGACCTAGGGTTTTCATATTAGGTTTGACGTAGGTTTGAAGATATCCCATACTTATACAACTTCCATTACGAGATCTATGTTACAGCGATCTAGATACTGATTACCAACAGTTTTTCGTCAACTAGTATTCTAATTTCGTGTGAATGTCAAGCTGTGTAGCGGCTAGACTCGGGTATCTGAGAGAATCGAGTGTCGCTTTATACTGCTCCGTTGCTGGTGAGGTCGTGACAATAGTTACGCCAAAGACGTGAGGTCCGGGGACGGCACGATATAATACCGAGCCGTGAGATACGCAGGACCGTCAGAGAATGGTAAGACACGAATACCCGTGTAGGAAGGAATAGCTTAATTGAATTGACACCTCTTCTAATATAGCTAATTGACGGTGTTAATCCCTTTTTGTAGGTAATCCTATACAACGAGTATCGCAAAATCTTGTTGACAATAACTTCGAAGACAGAAAAAGTCCGCATAAAAGTCCGCAAAAAATTCCTAGTGCAGCGTAGTATAAATCGGCCCAAAATGTCAGATAGATTCTCACGCGAGTGCCATATCGAGCCTAGCTCTAAAGTATGGCCGACATGCTGAGAGAGTAGGGTTAGACATTATACCAACATTCATTATACAAACCGATTCCTCAAACTCGATGTAAGTCGAATTACAAGGTTACAGTCAATATCCTCTTAGTGTTTCGAAACCATAATGTCATCTTCTGGGCGATTTCCCGTCTGAAGAATGTATCGAAATCGGTGTCTCATCTCGCGAAGATTTGGGTGTCAATTGATACCCCCGCCCGTATCGTTCACTGTACATCTGCTGTTTATCAGCAGCCTGATTCGCGAAATCCTTCTCTTAGTCAAAATCTATTTTGTCCATATGCTTGTAAGCAGTATTTTATACTTTGCGTATGCTTTGCGAATGTCTACCTCACCATATTATATGCAAATTGATTCATGATGACGCAAGACTTTATTAGTCAATCATGGCACCTAGGACATTAAGAGTTTTGAGAAAGATTTAGACGTACCAAGACACCCAAGTACAAACGAACACGCTGCACGCGGTAGGTTCTTTGATCGAGATGTGGATTTGGATGTCTAGCGAGCCACATCCATCACTATGACACGTACTCCGTTACAGTTCTAGAAGCCATATTTTGACCGCCAAGGACAGCTCCGAAACCGATCATAACCCAAAAGCAGGATTCAGAACAGTTCAATTCCAGTGATTCACAATTAGACTGAAATGATTGGCGCTTTGTTCCAGTCAGCGTGTGACGGGGTTCGATCATGCTTCTGACGTGGGAATGACATCCGCACTCATGTGGTGGTAACCACACAGCTATCGCAATTGATGATGGCTTTGCCCTAACGCGGTTGACTCGAGTCTGGTAATCGTATCTTAATTCATAATTACTTATATTGTTTTCGGTCCGGGCAGATCCCAAATTTATATCCCAATTTAAATAATACCATATGTTCTCCTCAATAGCTAGCCATTGGCCGGTCATAGCAACACCTCTGCTAACCAGTAGCGAAAATTAATATGCTGCGCCTCATCCAGAGAAATACATGTCAAGTATCGATCTTACTTCAATCACAACAACATCGCTCCTTCAGCGCCACTATTCCAACCATGACGCTCATCTCGCAGGCTATCAAGAACGACCATCGCGAGCTCGAGGATGCGTACAACAATATTCTCAGCGACACCTCGGCTGACGGAAAACGTCGATGGCAAAATCAATTTACTTGGGAACTAGCCCGCCACTCTATCGGTGAAGAGTTGCTCGTCTATCCCGCGTTTGAAAAGAATCTGCCCGATGGGAAGCAGATGGCTGATAAAGATCGTGCTGAACACCAGAAGGTTAGCCACAAACTTTAACAAAATAGGTTGTACACATGACTGATTATGAGTTAGGTCAAAGAGCTTCTTTACAAATTTCAGGGCCTCGAACCTAATGATCACGAATTTAACTCAACCCTTCAGGCCCTCTGGTCCAATCTGTCGCAACACATTCAAGAAGAAGAAGAGCAAGACCTCGTCAAACTCGAAAATGCTTTGCAACAATACGAATCGGAGTCATTGACCATAAAATTTAATCGAACTAAGAAATTCATCCCGACTCGTAGTCATCCCGATGCACCTGATAAGCCTCCTTTTGAGACTGTAGCGGGTTTGTTGGCTGCTCCCCTGGATCATCTGTCGGATATCTTCAGAAAGTTTCCGGCTGAGTCGAAGAGTGAGTTGCCTCCTTGAGCAAGCATAGTCTTCCTGCAGACCCTATGGGATTTGTAATGTGAAAGATCTGTTGGTTTCTCTTGGTTGGGTTGACGGTGGTTGATGCCGGATTTGAGGTATCGTCAAAGCTTAGTATTTGCAAGACTGAAATTGACAAGCGGATCAGGTTGGGCGGAGACTACAATGTATAATTATGTCTGTCACAATTCGAAGTATATATCGTTCACACATCTTCCACAAGGCATAATGACTTTATATTATATGACCAGGCCATATTGCTGTTGTAATTAGAGTGCCATTGATACTGGCCTTAATTGAAGGCAAACAAGATTCCTAATTTTTTGCATGATGTATAGATTTCATCGTTCGTGATAGTAGTAGATAGAAGAATTTCAGCCCGAGACTCAACTCATTGATATCAATTTATATCATGCGTCTTAAAGATCTGGAGTTTCCTAAGTGCTCCACCTCCTGAACAGGTATGCGTTTAATTCTCATCTGCTTTTCGCTTCTTGCGTGCAGATTTCTTATCGAAACTCTTGGCGTAAACATTAAAAAATTCTGGCGGTTCCTGTGGATGTACACCGGTAATATCGTGGAATGCGGTCGTGGAGATGTAGTTGGTTTTACCTTCTCGGACTAGAGAATAATACTCAAGTAAATACTCTAGTTCCGCTCCGTCGCTATCTGATTGCGCTTTGAGAATTTTTTTGGCTTGGAATCTGTCGTACATCGTTGTCTGTCAATGATAAAATGTCGACTGCTTGATTAGCAGACCGGGCTGGTTTACGGCCGATACTTACGATGAAATATCCTCAAACTTGAGCTTGGTATCAAGTGCTTGACTTGCTGCTGTTGCAAGTTCATCACCGGTAGCAAGCATCGGTCCTTTATCTCGAGGTCAGATACAGCATCTTGCGATATGCGCATACAGACGTACCGGTCACCACCATGAGCTGCCCTCGGTGCTTATCAGCGAAACCATGTTTTCCCTTCCCAGTCATGACATGGGCAGCGACTTGTGCGACATCCTTCCGTCAGGGTTCAGCCAAGGCAAGTAAAGAACAGGACCGTTAAAATGACATACTCCAAGAGCCACCGGGGCGAATTTATGATCCGTTCCGATTGGAAGGGGGAGTACACCTTCCTCCTGGGCTTGCCTGGAGTACAGGAGGAGATTTTCGGCGTAGAATCCGGCTCTGCGGAGGTAATGCTACATTAGTGGCACAAGAGGCCAGACCAGAAAGGAAGATTTACCGGATGATAACAGGCGAATGTCCCGCAGACGTGGATGAATCCCCTTTCGTCGCCATTACGTGCGCTTCGATATCTATAAACTCCCTCAAACGAGGTTGCTTGTCTCGTTCTGCGACATCACAACCAGCCGATGACAATAGACAAACATTCGGTACATCGGCCTGCTTCGCAACCTCAATTAATTCCAGTGATATATCAAGCTTATCCTCCCGAGCGGGTGGGATTAGACAAATTGCATCAATCTGGGCATCTTTCAAGGCTTTGACAGCTTGCTTAAAGCCTTTACCGGGATTGTAGGAGATTATCAGAACACCCAAATTCCTGAGATCATGACAGTGCTGCGAATCTGTGTCGAGCGCCAAACCCGTCACGGACGAGACTTTTCGGCTGAATGTGGCATCACTCAAGATTAACTCGGCGATCAGGGAGCCGGTGTGGCCATCAACGGCGGTGATCGCGATGTTACGAGTCATGATATGCACGGGAACAACAAATAACTAGAGTACAAAATGTTATGGTGCTATCACGATTTGACTGCGACACATAGGAGTTTGGACTACATATGTCTTTTCGATAGTGGCAAGAAGCATACGAAAGCATTACAGCATCAACTCCATCTTGTTTTATTCCTGTTTTCGAAAAGTCAAAATTACCAATATGTCCTTTGCTTGTGTGGGCATTTATGTCCGAGTTGCGCCAAAGACCACTTATTATACTTCGGAATCAACATGACGGGTCGATATTATTGCTATGGAGAATAACATACGGATAATACCTATAGTGAGATCCGTACGGACTCAAAAAAAGAAATGGGTTGTGAAGTAAAAAGCAATCACGGCACATGAGTCTACCGCGTAAATGACGCGCGAAGCCGTCATTGATGGCCATAGCCGTACCTTTACCACATTCCTTCGGATGTCATTCTAACGCCAGAAAATAATACGACCCTTCAACACGCTGACTATGACAGCAACAACCATTTGAATTCGACTGCAGTATCTGGAACTGAAGTGTTCTGAATTCTGCCTTTTGTGTATGGTTGGTATTCATTGCTATCCTTGGCGGTCAAGCTTCTTGTTCCTTGTATCCCATAAAGTCCTTCCCGGTTGCTTGTTCCGGTATCTCTTCCACTGTATCATTTTTTATCCTTGTACCCTATCTGACGTCCCAATGACCAAGGGGGATATTTGTGCCAAATTTTTAGTGGGATAAGTGGCCTGAAATACCTGGTCTTTGAGCTGGACATATCACCGACGATCAGCTATCCATTACGTCGAATTACGACGAGGGGTTTCTGTGCATTTATTATTTATCATTTATCATTTGTTCAAGCTTGACGTTCATGTCTGCATTTATCATCATAATAATCTAAACAATTACGTACTTTTGACAAAGGCTCCCTTCATTAAGTTTGAGCACGCAAATATAATCCTTGCCTTCTATCCTCGAAGCCATCTTATTGTCAACCCATATTTCATCCAACAGTCGACGAAATATCGACCAAACAGCAAACTGCACAGTATCCGCCGAGTGCAATATTAAGTAATACTATCGCAGTTTATTTTATCACAATGTCTGAAAAGTATAAGCCTTCTGGTACGATGCTTCTCCTTCCTTTTACTTTCAATCTCTCCGTCATATTCTACATATAGCAGGCACACTAATGCTTCCAGTAGAACACGGTGGTGTCCGTGAGGATGGTCAGCCTGACAAGCGTACCCAACAGACTGAGTTCGCCTATGGAAAAGTTGATCCCAGTGAAGCCGGTCGGGAGGGTGGATCCGCCACAAGAAATCCCACATCTTCTTCAGGCGGTTCGGGCGATTCTGGCAGAGGTGGGAGCGGTGGAAGCGCCAAGGGAGAGTTTGCGCACGGCAAGGTTGATCCCCATGAAGCCGGACATGCTGGCGGAAGCAAATAATTCATGTATGTAGTGAAACGCCTTGTAAGGTGCGAATTTAAAGATCCAGTTTGATGCAAAAATTGTTGATTAATGCGTCGGTGAAATATCGTCAAGAGTATGACCCATGATGTGCTTTGTCCAGAAACACAGCTGAATCGTTGACCGTGCATCCTTTCAGGTTCAACAATTACTCTGATTTCAACCCCAAGTGACCCATTTTTTCTAACGCGCCCCAACACCCCACCTCACTTATTCTTGCTGAGTGGCAATACACATAGTACACTATTACACCGAAATCCAATACAGTATGATACCTAAAATCACCAACTCAAGAAATAGATTTCGCAGCCTTCCCCAAACACATTCCAACCTCTACATCCATCGCAATTGTAGCCTTGCTCACATCCAGTAAATCCTTTTCAAACTCAATCCGCCTCTTTTCAAATGTAACCACAATCGATGATCCGCCAAATTGGAACATACCCAGTTCATCGCCCTTGTTGATATAACTGCCCGGTCTTTGCCATTTATCATATATCCTACAACCATTAATCAAAATCAAGCACGGGAGAGATTGAAAGGAGCAACATACAGCACAGTGCCAACATCTGTCGCCCCAATAGCCACAAACAGTACATCCCCAAACTCCTCCGACTTAATGACCACATAATCCCTCGCATTCCTCGACAAGATGTCTAAATTACTCCTCAATGCCAAGGGATCGACCTGGTAATAATCCCCAGGCAAACTTCTAAACGATTTGACCCTTCCACTGACAGGACTATGGTAGCGATGATAATCCTGCGGCGAAAGCCTGAAACTCGCAACTGACTCGTTATCGAAACGAGGGCCGAGTTCTTTGTCCATTACTAGGTTTGTGATGGTGAAACCCGCACCTTTAATCCAGATTTTTTCACTTTCAGTAACAGTCTCGTAGACGACGACCCGCGAGTCAGCGACTACAACAGCCTTCGTAGGGTCGTTTTCTGCGTGAATGGGTCAAGAGCCTGGCTTATGTGCGCGGACGAAGAAATCTTCGAATGTGGGATAGGCGTTGATGTCGGAGGGCTCAAAGTCATTGGTGTTGATGTGGTAGAAGTCGACGAAGGATTTAATTTGGTGTTTGGAGGTGGGTGTTGCTTCTTTTCTGCCTATGTCCACAATATTAGGGATATGTCTTTATATGTGAAGATGGTGGGCGAACCGCTTTCCAAATTCTTGTTATGTAGGTGCAGCCGCATCATATAGGTTGTATCAATCCATTCTGTCAAGGGATTGAAGAGGATGAAGAGCTTAAATTTTTTGAGGAGTGGTTGTTGTTCGCGGATTTCGCGGCCAGTCTATCTCAGTTAGTCTCCGCAGAATGTGCTGATAGTGGTTTTTACTCACCTTTCGATTGATGGTCTTCCAGCCCACTTCTCGATTTTGGATCTAAACAAGGTCAGTAAAGATCTCGACTTGATATGAGATTGGCACACCATCTTCACCAGCGACAGCAGATAGTCTGCGAAAGCGTGGAGGAACTCGAGCATACCCATGATTGCTGTGTCCTCCTAACGTACTGTATGTAGTATTCGATGTAAGAGTCCAATGCTAATAGAAAGTATTCTTGACGAGGATGAATTGACATTCTACAATTACATGCAGAACCGCAAGGTGGGTTGGAAAACGGTCCAGCGCAAGGTAAGATATATATTGACAGGATTAGCTTTTCTTGAGATACTTGCTTACGACGGAGATCTTTCCTGCGTAGGAAGGACTGGAAACCAAATGCGAGAGTAGCAGCTGCTGTGGAAGAAGCTGAAGCTGAAGCCGATCTCTTGTTCAATCCGTTTACAGAATTTTTGGATACAAGTCATACCATGCGGCTTCGCCAAATTTGCTCTTGTTGTTGCTCCTTGATATGGGATTGGGTAAGACCGTCGTTTGAATCTTTGTTAAGACTTCTCCGAATACCAGGAATCACCGTCCCAATCTCTCTTAGCTGGGCGTCAACCTTAGTAATGGATTTTTGAAGCTTGTACGCAGTAGTTGGCGGAGAAAATAAAGCGGTGATAGGTGAGAATATCTGGCCTCCTGTCACCATTGAAAATTTGCAAATCATGGCCTGCTTGGAGTTCCCATTTTTTCCAAAGAGGATTAACAACAATATCCGGATTAAGAGGCCAAAGGCCTTTTTTAGAAAGTCCACTCCGGATAAATCGTGGAGTAAAAGCCTTAGCGCGTATACGATCAAGATTGGCACAAATATCGTTCTTGTCATAGAAAAAAGCATCAAGATGCGCTTGGTCATTTATAGCAATTCTACGAACGAGTTTGCATTGTAAAAACGGCATTCCATCTAGAGGTTGTCAAAGATGCGTTGTATGAGCTGAAAATTGAAAGGGTATAACCTTATGCTCAGCGCAATAGCTTAAAATTTCTTCGTAAGGTAAGCAGTATGACTACCCATAATAAGAAGGCGTCAATCATTTCCAGCTTGTTCTCATATGCGTCGCCGGAGCCGATGATAATTAACATTGAATTCTCGCGCCATATGTGCTATGTTTCGCTTCGTATTTTGCCTGTGCAATTTTTACGCTTTCTTAACTCTCGATATCTTTTTTTTATATTCCTCGGACGGCATTTCATTTTGGTGGTGTAAGGGAGGGGGTTGATCATCAAGAGCTCTGCCAATTCACTCTGTCCCACCAAAGATATCTTCCATACATACCGGGTCGAAGATCCCACCAACAGATGCGTCCACGTTCCTCCATTTAACGCATAATGGTACATCACCAAAATTAGACACCAGATGATCGTACCATACCATCGAGGAATAAAGTACCATCTGCCCCACTGCTCTGATCCTGGAAGAAAGGATTACTTTGGGCTGATCCATACATGGACGTGGAAGAAAAGCTCCCGACGCGATGAAGGAGTCGCCATAGAGCAAGAACGCCCGGCGACAGGATTTGTCGACTCGAGACAGGTCGTATAACCATCTGTGAGCCTTTTGACAGGCGGCTTAAACCTGAACAGCTACTCCAGGGACCGTGAAGCTATACCCAACGTCTTTCATCTGTACCGAGCCGGCCTATTGCCCTGCGTGAATATAACCAGCATAGTGCTCGCTTGCATCAAAAAGTGATGCATACACCACCAGGAGGTCATGTTGTAGACCCATTTAAGATCAATAACGTCTGGGAATACGGCGATCATTGAAAGTGCTGCTTGAAGACATCTCTGACTGATGTAGGCGTTTTCCTCCTCGTTTAAACCGACATATCGTCTGAAAGGGGAGCAGGGCTGGTACAAAGTAATCCGCGCGCTGTAATAGTGCAGCGCTAACACAGTCTGTTCTTGTGACGACATACTCAAGTCCAGATTGGACTTTTCATCAACGAAGCGGAATGCAGAAGGCAGGCGAGATAACCAGTGATCTAACCTCTCGTCGTAAAAGCGGATGCGGCGTTTGATGTACGACTTGGCTTCATGAAACCCGTTGGGAGGAAATAATTCGCTAATAGCAACGTGCACTATATGCGTTAAATCAACAAGAAGATAAAATTCGAGACCTTGGTTAGGCTTAACGTCGTGGAGCCAGAAAGAGTCGCAATATTCATTCTCCTGTTCATCCAATGACCACTTCAGACGTTCTTTGCGAAGCGTCTCGTTAGTCAGCAAGTCCCTCACCTGACGGCGAGCAAAGAAGTCATTCGTGTAAGGTACAGGCTGATCGATGGAAAAGGATGAGCTTCCAATGCCGGAGGGTCTCCCGGTCATATGCGACACGATGTTTTCCAACATGTAGATTGACCACCAAAGTCGAGAGCGGGCCTCCTTGGATTCGGGCTGTAGGTTCGGATCCGTGATTCGCAGATGAATCCCCAGTGCCATCGGTGATCTGAATGCGATCCCGGAGACTTTCCAGGCCCTGCGTCGAGAAACCAATTAGTCAGTAGCTTTTATCATTCCTCTATGGGAAATAAAATAGGGCTAGTTACCTGTTAATCTGCATAGAAATCATGAAGTATAACGCCATAAGCGCTTCAATCTGCACTTGTTGTAGATCGGGATGTTCGAAAGTTATGTTGTCGTTGACGCTTAGAACTCGAGCGCGAGAGAAAAAAACTTCGTGGCTGACACCAGGCGGCAACTTCTGCTGCATCACCTCTAGTCGTCTGCAGCCAATAGCGAGAATTATATTGAAAATTGCTTGCCATTTCTGACCAGGTTTTCGGCATCCATTGACTCGCCAAATACTCTCGTATTGTTCTAGAAATAAATCGATACCGACAATTGGGAACAGTGGATGCATGGATTTGAAGTAGGAATGCAGAATCCACCTTGCGATGTTTTCGAGGGAAGTTTGTAGGAATCCATGGTATTGGGCTCCGGTAGTTTCTGATCATCTAGAAAATAGCTAACAGCCATGTCGCTATCTAGACCCAGTAGAGAAACACGCTGGCCTAACTGCGTCTGGTTCCAGGTTGCGTAACCAGGCTAGAACAGAATTCTTGCCCATGAAGCCGGTAGCTCTGAACTCCTCGTTTCGATTGATGTCCTCGCTTATCATTTCTATTCCCGCGATGGAGTCAGCCGATGAATACAGTGGAGTGATCTGTAAGCAATTTGACATTTGATACAGTAGAGCAGATATTCTGCCCAAGCGTGAAAGAAATTGACTAAACCCATGGTGCAGTAATGCCGTGCTGAGTATATTGCTTCGTTCAATCCAAGATTGATTAATTGAACTATGGCGTTCGCGATATGGTCTGGCCGGATCTAGACGAACCATGGAGCGCTATTCACCGTAGGCATTTTATGATTGACGTCTTTCATAAATATGAGTGACGCAGTTTCATTTCCCTATGTCGAGACTGCATGCCACCTCTAGAGCCCACGTTTAACAAAGCCCAGAAATCAAGGAATGTATGCGTGTTGTCATGACTTGCAGACAGGCCAGCACATCTCTGAAATGTTGGTGATTAAAATGCTATCTATGTATGCTGTTCTTGCGGCTAACTAGTTCATGTAAGGGAAAAGCATTATTATGTACGCAATTGTATTTCACACGTAACTTAACTATATTTACTTGCACACCCCTCGTTGTAATTATCATACATCAGCTGTGACAGATCTTTCTGGCCGTCTCCTGCCACTACCGCGTTGTCCTGGTTTTACGGCCCAAGAACTCCCAAACATACAGCAGCTGGAAGTCGCTTACGTCCATCCTGGTTATACAGATACTAGGCACGAGAATGTGATATCCCTGAAATGCGACGAAATCCTTTTGATGTTCCCAAAATCGACGAACGAAAAACAGAGGAACGAAAACATTGTATCAAATGCTTAAAAAATATTCAATCAATCGGCGTGCAAATTTGTCCGGTTCTCGCTTTAAAAATGAGGAGACCCAGTCTACACCAACTAAACGAGTAAGCCGTATAGTACATATCTTTGACATAAAGATCGTCGCCCATTGCTTGAATCACCACTTTCTTTCAATAGTTATCTCTTAGATTTGGAAGGATCATCGGCAGTGGCGTGGGTGGTTCAATTTCGGCTTTGTCGTATCTGTTGAGTTCGCCCTTGATGTCTGCAGGGTTGTCGCTACGGAGTATACAGTGGAGATTTCATTGTCGCGCTGGTAGTAGATCATTTGAAGCGATTGGTAGAGTTGTCGAGGGAGGAGATAGCGAGGCAAACAGAGACGAGAGGAAGCGGGGTGGAATTGGCGATCCCATTGTTGTTGTTTCCGCGGAGGACATTTTGTGCGTAGGAGCCTGTTTTTTTAATTTTTGTTTCTGTTTGTTTCCGACACTTAGTCGATCCCTTCGGTATACACGCCACTGGACGCACAATGTAAGCTAATATGCGAGCAAACTAACACCGTAACAAGTTGAGGCTCAGATAGCAACACCAGTAACCCATCTCACGCTCGCCTTGACGAACTCCTCAATTAGTTGCAACTCCTCCAGATTTCGCGGTGCATAAACCATCGTCCACCCTTTCTGCACATTCGGTAGACAGAACCTCTGTCCCCAACGCGCCTCAATGATTTTCCTTGCATCTGCCTCACTTAGCCAAAGATGTAGACTACTGTCGGTGGGATGGGCGTGGCCAATCTCGTAATTTAACGTGCGATCCGCGACAACGATTGGGTTAACTGATTTATTGTTCTTGCGCGCGTATAAGCCATCTGCAGTCATGCCCTCGGTGTGAGAGGGTCTGCTTTCTAGGATGTCTGGGTGTTCACTTGCCAGACGGCTCATAAGCGACATGAGCTTTTTCTTAGTTAATTGTTCGATGGGTTCCGGTCTCTGTCGTTGAGGAAGAATGTGTGGCATGAGCCTTGGGCGGCCGCCGGCTCGTGCCGGAATGATTTTGAGAAATGACGGCCCATCACTGCTCAGTGTCTTAGATTCGGTTTGGAGTGGTACATGGTAAGCAAACATGATGCGACATAAAGTCAGTCGACAGTAGCCACTTCCAATATGATCAGTCACTTCGCATTCTCGTACTTGGATTGGGGAGACTTACTACATGTTAGACGGTGTCCCGCCGGTGCCCAACGCTCTCCATTGTTGGTAGTCGTGTATTACCCTTCTGAACAGTTAGGCGTTGACTTGAAAGGTCTATGATGTGTACTTTAATCTGATATCCTACCAAGCAGTGCACAACGTAACAGTAACAAGAAGTCCAGATATAACAGGATCACCTCTAGCAATCGCTAGGAGTTGCTCAGTGACCACCTGCACCCTTTCGATAGCACTTGCACTCATATTGCTGTGGTATGTACTCCCGATGCATAGACGGCACACAATGGAACAAAAAGGTTTTTTATTCCAGACAGAGGGGGCAATACTAATTTATGTAATCGGATGGATCAAACGATTCTTTGGAAATCGCGGAGTATTTATTAGCTTGTACGTCGTACATAGATAGATCAGATGATCCGTCTCAAACTTTCCGAGTGATGACTGTACAGTTGGAATTCAGGGATACGAGATGCACGGTTTCCTTCTCAACTGACCATTTCTCGTATAGACGTGCTTCGTTCATATAGCTTCAAGATTGGCCTAGGTAAAACAAGTAGCAAATGCTCGACGTGATGATGTCGTAACTCGCCCAAGCATTATAGGTACGTAGCCGGTATAACCCTAAATACAAGTATCGGCAATATTTCGGCCTACGGACAAGCTCTAACGAGGATATAGCTTTATAATATGGGGATAGTGAGTGAAAATCTGGACGTTCTCTTCTCCCCTATTGCATGACATCATTCTTTGCTCCTCCTTGATTAACTGAATTGGGACATCTTGTTGATGAATTGGAGTATGCGTAACCTCTCATGGAGGAGTTTCATGTTCTTGGCGACTCTATCATCTAGCATCTCTTAAAAATTTGTTCTGACGATACCTTTTATTGATGAAGTTACATATTAACTTATCATATACGATCTTTACTGGTCTTTATGTACTAGCTAAAAGCTACAGTTTAGTTAATTTTTTTTGTTTTTTGTGAACATAAACTGCCAGTCAGTCCCTAAGGACGAAAAGGTCTCGTCGCCATCTGGTTTCGCTGGGAAATTGATTTTCTTTGGAAAGGCCCTTCCTATCTGACGTGACGTGATCTGCATGCAAATCCAGGGTAGCTTGCATTTATCCTTATCTTCGCCATTTTCTCTTTCTACAGTGCCTATTACTATCTCTTTTGCCATCTCCACAAAACCAAACTACACCACATAACGGTATTTCTCACTTTAGTGCGTTTGTCACCAAGGCTTGCTGTAACTCCTCCACTAGAAAGCCACTATCACTGCTGTCCTGAGTTCACATCAACACTCAGAAAGCCAGACCTTCATGAATATTATCGCAATACATTGACTGACTCCGATCCATCTTAATACGAGGCCTGAAACTACAGTATCGACTCATCACAAACTGCACAGTCACTTGTATGGCTTCTTTTGTTTCTCACTAAAGCTCTTACACTGTGTTGACCATTCAGCAGGTTGCTCCGACGTTCGAAATTGCAGATGCTATGACGTTAAATATTTCTTTTCATAACGACCTCTTGTCATGGGAATCTATGATCTTCGGGCTTATTCCCGAAGAACCTGCTTGGGATATGATTGCGATTCCCAATTCTTTTGCCAATCGGGAGCCCAACACAGCAGATTCTGCCTTAGAGTACGACTCTACTCACCAGCAAAGATGTAAGGACCAACCTACTTCACCATTTAGACAACCAGCAGCAGCAATCTGGGTTGAGCGATCTTATGGCAAAATTCGACAATCGAAACACATGGGATGATATTCCAAGCCCCTCAAATAGTAAGGACCAAAGTCCTAGAAGCTCAATGGACAACTATACCAAGAAATTTATATATGACAAAAGACGCAGACTGCGTGAGTACAAGCCTTCAATAGTAACTACAATCAGGAGCGGGGAATATTCAGATTATCGGAGCCATGAATGTCACAAGAGGGAGAAGTTTCGAGAGAGGAACCGTTTGGCAGCTAGCAAGTGCCGACAAAAGAAAAAGAAGCATGCTATGATGCTAGAATCTCGGCTCAAAGAAGAATGGGACAAGAGAAAGCGACTGAAATTGGAAATCGCGCTGCTTTGTAGGGTAATTTTCGAATTGAAAAATGAGGCTCTACAGCATGACTGCATCTTATTCAGATGGCTAAGAAATATTGCAAACGAAGGCTAGAACAAGCGTGCTGAAGGCAATAAGCGTCTCCCCGGCATGAGATTTCAAACTACCACCTTGAGGAGGTTTTGAGCCGTGTGAAAGCAGCTTACGCCAAATGACAACGATCAAACCTAGCTCATGGAAGTTGCTCCAGCGTGGGTTACTCTGCATTTTTTATCAAAAGCCACACTGTTTCAACCATACGATTTCTTTAGGCTGCAGTGCACCACTTTCATTTTTGAAGAAAAGCCATGGAGAAATTGCCACGGTGGCTGAGCCAATCGTCGAGGTGTAGATCAATCCCAGGGTGCGGCGTGCAAAGGATGTCTGTGCTGTGTTGCTATCGCGTCTTTCTGTCATAGTAGAGCGGGTCACCCCGTTCAACCTTCTTAGCCAATTTGGCGAGAAAACTAGTGTTTCAGGTTGCTTGTGTGAGCGCTCATGACGTAGTTATTCAATCAAAGCGATGACGGACCGATTACTTGGTAATTAACACACATACGTATGTCATCTACCCCCCACATCTGTCCCTCTGTCCGGCACGAAGGAGAAGTAGTCCATTCAATCCAGTCCCATCTCCCTGGGGTTGGAAAAAGTAGCAACATACTGACTTTACTTTCATAGGTTGAGGTAGTGATAAAGCAAGCGGACGCAGAAGTAGAGGGTGTCAAGAATCCACCTAAGGTAAAAAAATCAAGGATTAAGCAAGTGCATACTCTCTCTCGGCACTACTGGACTACACCTTTCGACGTCCTTCTTATATAGGATTCTTTTTCTTATATTGCCCATTTTATCACTTCTTATGAACTATGTCTTCAGAATATGATTTTACTGTACGGCTTCGACATCTTAATACGATATGATGCTGCTCCATGACGGAAGCATTTCATTCATTAGTTCCGGAGTATAGACCATTACGTTTTGTATATGACTTATTCCTGCCACAGTAACGCTGTTTCCCTCACTGTATATCTATAGAGCCTTGCCAAGTACGCAATCTGCGTGTTCTTAAGCAGCCACCTGGCGGCATGGCACCTAGCTTCATGATGAAGCTTTGAAGCATAGGGTTTAAAAAGACAGTGTGATATGTTTATTTCGAAATTTTACTGACATAGTATGTAGAATCTCTCTTATTCGTTAAGTCATATCTCCTCTGTCTTAGGCCATATAAATCCCTAGAAAATTGTGCGACTAAGATCCCTGATTTCAACACAAAATTATACAAGCAAAATAACCAAATGGGCTTCTCTCAGCGAGGGAAATTGGCCGCAACGGGTTTTTTAATCATTTAATCGCAGTTGAAGGAAGCTTTAATCCGACACGTTAGAATCGCCTTTAGTGCGAGAGCCACCTTTGCGTCCAGCTTCGCGCGCGCGCTGGTCGCCAGGCTGGAAGGATCCACTCGAGGCTTGACCACCTTGAGATGCGATGTCGTGCTATAATTGGTTATCAATATGCTGCCAGTGTCTTGGACGGTAGTAAGTATGTACCTGCTTATTTGTATCCATGCTGGCAAAACCACCTGAATGGCTACTCTGACCACCCTTGCTAGCTATGTCCCGCACTTCTTCTTTTGTGCGGTTCGCGAAGTTTCCTGGGTTGGAGTTGGACATTGTGCGGGGACGTCTCGGGTAGGGATTCAAAATAGAGACGATCTGTTAAAATATATAATGTTATACAAGTTATAAAATTCAGAGATGTTCTTGCCATTGACAACGCCCGAAGGTTTACAAAAACAGGAATTATTTTTGCCATTCTTTGGCGATGGCGAATTGATGGTACTGGTCTGCCGTGTTGCGATAAAACATGATAACTCTAATTCATACGTGATATGGCGAGCATGTGGATTGTGCAGTCGATGGCAAGCACTATATTTCATGGATCACGTCCCACCCACCCTTACAGTAATACTGCGTTCGACCTTTCAATATGACGTTTGTTCCCGCAAACGTTCATTCATCATAGCTGAAGTACGTTATCATTATGACCAACCACCATCAGCTTTATAAGGCCCTTGAGCTCGAAAGTTAAGATCCATTGATTGAGTACTGATTATTATTGATATAAAATCAATTTTGCCTTGCTTACCAAAGAAAAAATCAAAAATATCCATGTCGGACCGCTACGAACGCGAGGCTGAAGACCTCTACGAGGCTGAAAATGACCGCTCGCCTGTCACCAGCAACCTCAACGATTCATCGTACGCAACTAAAGAGGCCAGTAAGATTCCTGTACAGAAGGACAGTCAGACGTATCATGACCCTGTGCAGCCACCATATTCCAATTCCAACCAGCAGTTAGGTATGCTTGGAAAGATTTAGGATTACAGATATTCACAATGCTAATATGCACAACAGAACAGGATGAACGCGAGGCTATTGACCAATCCAACGTGTTACGGGGGGATCGTCTTCGCTATGCGCAACCCCAGTCATCCAACCGTTATAACGAAGGTCCGGAAGAGGATGATCTCCCTCCTGAAACACAGTATACAGGGCACTCATCAACCCGCTAAGATGTTTGGCGCCATCAGCTTAACGAACTCTCTTTTCTCTTCAAAAACCAGCTTTTTACCACAGAAAGGGCACAAAAAACCGCACGAAAAAAACCTATCATGTTTCTACCCCATCTTTACATCCTTATACGCTCAAGGTGTACTTAGTCAATTTGATTCACATAGATGTATGTCTACATGGTTGTCATCAAACGATCTCGCACAGCATATCAAGGAGGAGGAAGAACACGACCTAGTGGTATTGGAGAAAGCATTGCAGGAATCAGAATCTCAGAGCTTGGTGACCCAGTTTAACAGAACGAAGAAATTCATTCCTTCACGCAGCCACCCAAGCGCCCCTAACAAGCCACCGTTTGAAACAGTTATTGGCTTGATGACTGCACCTAAAGTCCATATCGCAGATCTCATCAGAAAATTTCTTGAGGACGCCAATAGCGAGATACCACCGTGAGCTCATTCCTCACTTTTTCACATGTGTCAATACAACAATTGCCTTCTGCATCGGTTACTATGTAGTTTGAATTTTGATCAAAACAGTGATTATATTACTATGCCATCCTAAGTAACTATCTAATAATGGTAAAGGACTATTAAAATCTTCGCGGTACATTTATTACACCGTATCTTGTTCGTGGTGGATGGACTCGATTTGACTGACAGCATAATGAGAAGTTACACTAGGAATTAGACAGTCTGCAAGCGAATGATCCACGGAAGATCGATATCAAGGAGCTTATATTCTGAATAAAGTGTAGCAGTGACAGCATTGGGCCCTGTTCATGAGGTAGCGCACTGTTTCTTTGATCCAGCGTGGGTAACAGCGGATATACTACACCCATCTTATTCACGATGACACAGATTTGATTCTCGAGGGTTTTAACCGCGTCCGCTGATTGTGTATATACTAATTTGTCGACCGTTTAAAAAAGCTGCCAGGGACCCATATGGCTGAAACAGGTTAAGAAACCAGCATGGACTAGCATACCGATCGCTTCACATTCGCCAGATGGCGCCGAGATTTGCTTCTTAACATTGACGGTCGCATAGATCGATGATCCTCTGCACGATATCTTCACCGAGCTTCATATTATTTACAATGAGAATATCCTGGTCTTTTTAGCGCTCAAGCCAATGCTGTATTGGGTTGTCCAATTTGAATGTTTGCTGCTTCGTGAGGAGATCCGTGGCGAAAAAATCTAGTATCTTATTTGGTGCGTGTCATTTCCAGTATTCTAGGTTACCAAAACCCAGTCTACCTTGACATCGTAGCGTTAACCCCACTACTGGTGTCCCGTTTATAATCGGTAAAGTGTAAGTGATTGCTAGAGTTGGGGTAGATAATTGCCTTCATCTTGGTGAAAGTGGCTACTGTCGCATAAAAGAATCACCTGACTGCATGAGTGTCCTGTTGGATTTCACCTAATTGGCCCTTCTCAATTCTGGTTTCGAGAATCGCGCGAAAGAGATGTGAAGAGAAATGCGAACGGCAGTGGAGGGAACTTCACCCGGATAATTGTTACTCTATTTATGCCAATTGTCTCCGCTAGATCTAGTAGCTAATTCCAAAGTTGCTTCAACTAATGCCACTCTCTTGATTGTGAAAGGTGGTCTTTTCTAGCACCACTGCGACTTTTACATCATTTTCTTATTATGTGTTTCTCATGCAAGTAATTTGACATTCAGGATACTACTATACGGCAAGTTTTCTTTGTATCGTCATTCGGAAGACACGTTCCCACTCGATCTCTTATCATTCATGCAGCACAAATGCAGATCACCCCGCGATAGCATACCGCTGGCGTTGGGCCGCGCCGCAGATATAATTGGCGATTGCAAGTGAGGGGCCTGCCAGTAACGGAAATGTCTTCCGTATGCCATCGCATCTATCATTTTACTACGTAGTATGCAGTTAAAAAGAATTGAATATCAAGCTCCACGGAGAGTAAAGGTTAACACGGCAGTCAGACATCTATAATAAGCAATTGAGTCACGCAATCAAAGTAAAAAAATAACCACGTTTTCCTGGTCGTAGCCTATGATTTTCGCTGCTCACAGTTTTCCGAGTTATTCCGATATTTTTCCCCGGCCATGCGTTTGAACAACCTCTAATATTGATACTTCATTGCAAAACAACGCATGGTTTTCGTGATCATATCCGTCATTAAGGATACATTCCTTGAGGTTAGAACAAATGCTGCATATTCAGGCCTAACTTACATCCTTTTCAGCTTACATAATGGATGATCAATAAATTGGGTAGGTAATTTTAGGTGACGAAGTCAAACGGTCGATAGCGGTAATAAAATCTCAATTCAAGTACCGGAACAAATCTCCGTTACAGTTCTTTAGTGCGGGGTTCCATGAGCAATGAGCCAATGACAGACTTCGAGCCCGCTTGCATCAAGGACCGCACCCTGAGTATCTTAACAGGAAAACCACTACTGTGGTTGCTTGTACTCTGAAATGGCTGTTGAAGCCTAGCATTAATCGCACTTCATCCCATTCATATCTGTCAGCTATTGAGTTGATACATATCTACTTCACTGACTGAGTAGCTCCAAGGCAATAGGGGCAGCTAAGAGATAACAAACGATCACCCCTAGAGCCCTTTCCAGCCTACGCCAGGCTACACTACCATATGGCTCCAATAAACCCCGAGAACGGTCATCACAGCCAGATATGCGACAACGGAGATGCACGGTCAAGCAGGAAGCACTCATTCGATGAAGACAGAATGGCACTGGAGCTGGCCCGAGAAGAGCTGAAACTCGTCAGGCAATCCGTGGAAGAATTACTCTCTGTAATACGGTACGGGAATCACCAGCAACTTGAGGCCGTTTTTGGAGCTATTCGAGGGGATGTTCCACAAAATGAAATCTTGGCCATGGTTAAACTGTACAACCAAGACAATGAGATGATGGACTCAAAGGACACAAGATACAGTTACACGAGGCAATTTGCCACTGCAGATTCTAACCCCAGGTCTTCTTCCTCTACTCGAAGTGGTGATCTACCCTGACTAGGTTAGTCGATGGAGAAGTCCACTTATATCGGATCTTACGCCAATGGATATGGCCTAAAAATGATTTTTCGGGGGCGGCACTTCTTCAGAAGAATATGCTGTCATGGATTTTAGATTGCAAGGATAATGATCTGCAGCGAATTCACGAAAATGAATCCAGTATTTATATTATGATGCCAGTTAGACGTGCCCCTATGGCTGTGCAGCGGTGCTTGTCAATACTTCAAACCTGCTATCCAAGATCATTGCTACGGAGGCTAGACTGGTCCGAGGCCTCTTCTCTCGGGCCTTCCATTGGCTAGAGAAGAGATTGCATTGTCATGTGTGCTATAATAGAAGGATCGACTAAAATAAACGAGGAGTCTGTGAAGCTGTAAAATGACACTTTCTGAACGACGCATCTTATGAGAGGATTAACAGGAATTATATTGCAATAGTACACAGCTCTATACACAGAAAGAATATCAAGAGAAATATTTTAAAACTGTATTATTAACTAACTCAGTAAATGTTAGACGGTTCCTTTTTAAGTCGCGTATAGTAACTGCATCTAATTGGCCTGTTTCAAGCACTTTGCGGAGCCCTAAGATAGTCTAGTCCTCATCCTCACTAGAACTCTCCGCTATACTCGCGGAAGATATCTGTTTTCTGTCGTGTTGGACCCATTCGTGAATTCTGTCCATGAAACTCAAAATGGTTCCAATTTTGTTGCCTTTCTCTCTATAGAAATTAATAAGAAATTGACGGTCGAAACTTCTGACGATGAGCTCAGGGTCGAGAAGATTCTCAAGGGTCACTTGGCAGATTCGTCGGAAATCAGCTTTATAGTCGTCTTCCGAAGCCATCAACTCCAACCACTTGCAGTATTTTCTTATAGCTTCTTCCCGCGGCCCAGGAACAAGACTTTCGACAGTAGAAGGTTCTGGTAGGCGATGGAGCTGCCGTAAGGGCCTGCTGCGTCTGGGCGGGCAAAACATTAATGTTCACTGGATGATATGGCAACCCTTTTGCTGGAGAATTGGCCCTTTGGGATCTTCTACCAGTCTGGCTTTCCCGGATGAGGTCCCGGCGAATATCCCAAGGGACATCACCATGGTCCTCGAGTTTACCATCATTATCCACATAGTCGATGTGTATTCAAGTGACTTATGTCAAAGAACTATAAGAACTAAAAACATGATGGTTAAAGAGCGTCCTTATATATCCAGTCCTCCTTGTTCTGTATATCGTTTATCGTCTAACACTTGTGGTAGATGGTAGATGGTAGATCTTTCATAGGCCAATGAGCGTAGCTCATTGTGTATACCATTTATCATCCTTATCGCTGGTATATTGTTCCTACTCCACATGACTTGGTTCATGTCCCATACCAGAGTGTCTTGTCATCGTATGGTTTATACACCTTCAAATTCAAAATGACCTTTCTTCTCTGATCATAGTATATTTTGGCGTCATGCAGGTCGATTCGTAACAGCTCTCTACAATGAGACCGGTGCTGACAGGAAAACCACTCGTCGACTTACCTGATTTACCTACTTACTTCCATGTTTTCGCGCGTCAACTCCAACACTATAATATTATTGCCACTATTAAGATCTACTACCGGAATTTTGATCCAGGCCAATGAAATGCCATACAATCAATTGGATTTTCATCCGTATTGGATTTTCTCAAAATTTAGTCCATGCCTTCCGGATGTGAGTGCACATCCAGACGTGGCCTCAATAATATAAAATTATTCTATCCGATATTTTCTTTATGTCTCCTCGTAATTCTCGACCTCGGGAAAGTATGTAGTGGTTTGTGGGAGATAGTCTAGAAAAGGATAGAAAAAATTAGTGGAAATTATGAGCCACATTATAGACTACAGTTGCGGTATCCAAGTTCGTAGCCCGAAATACAAGTACAGCTATCGTTACTAGTCATAATTGGCCAGTTCTTTGTTTCACCTAAACAAACACCAGTTAGTCCAGAAGAAACAAGGACTGATGACCACCATCTCTATCTTGATTCGCTGGGAGCTTCGGTTTCGGAGGGTAGCTCTTGCCTTTATTCTTATATTTACATGTTTTCCAATACTCTTCTCCGCTGAGCTTTCTTTCTACGGGATCCTGCGTCTCTGTTTCTATCTCTTCTTCATTCGGAACACCAGACTCTCATAATTCTTCAATGCTTGACTGGTTCCGATTTGTCCCACTCGATTTCTGGAAGTTTAACCCACGGTTTCAATATAACATGAACTGAGGGGTTTACTTCTCTGTCTTCATTCATTGTCCACGGAAACTCGGCCCCGAAGGCTTTTTAGGCAACACGACATTCTCCAATTCAACTCGTTAGCAACGCTTTTTGTATCTGAAATCGATATCAGGATTCAACGCAGGAAATTTGCGCAGATTGACATAAAGTAATCACTCCTTCAAAGAGAAGATTCAATAATTACATGGAAGACGCAATGTCTGCCTGCACCATGTTGACTGATCAGTCACAACTAAATGCTATAATACTAGAGCTTTCATTTGAGAACAACATCTTGTCTGGAGATCACATGAGTTTCGGGATTACTGCCGAAGACGAACCCGCCTGCGATATGATTCCGATATCCCCTGCTTTTACCAGTTGGGACTCCAACACGACTGGTTCTGCTTTTGCTTCAGCTTCTGCTATAGAGCGAGACCCTAAATGTGCGCAGGAATGTGACGACCTACGTACTGCACTATTAGACAGCCAATCTCTGTTGGGCGATATCATGGCGGAATTTGACAAAGGGAACCCCTGGGATGGCACTCCAAACCTGCCAGTCAGTGGAGACTGCAGTCGAAATAGCTCGGTGGACAACTATACCACAGATTTTGCCTACGCAAACATGTCCAAGAGACGCAAACTACGTGAGCATAAGCCTTCTACGGCCAAGCGAGAGGAGTTTCTTGAAAGGAACCGTTTCGCAGCCAGCAAGTGCCGGCGAAAGAAAAGGAATACGCTGTGATACTCGAGTCTCGGATCAGAGAAGAATGGGGCAAGAGAAAGCGGCTAAACTCAGTAATCTCGCTGCTTCGTGAGGAGATCTTGAGGTTGAAAAATGAGGCTCAACGACATGATCGATGCGGTGATGAGCTGCTCAAACGTCATCTTGCTCAGTTGGTCAAAAGGATTGAAAAATCAGACCAGAACGACCCTATCTCAGAAAAGCCTTCCCGATTTGTACGATGTGTAAGAGTGTGCGTACGGAAGCCCTTAAGCTCATGTAAAAAGTCGCCTTTTTCAAAATGATTGCTTCCTAAAGGGCATACTGACTAAGAATTGGCCCATGGAAGTGCTTATATTGCTGAAACGGCGCTCCATCCAATGGCTGCAAAAAATGTGTTGTATGCGGTGGAAAAGCGCATAATATAACTCTATGCTTGTCACAAATATCGAGAAAATCGTATGTCAGATGCGAGTAGAGTTTATCCAACAATAAAAGTAGATATCCATCGCCAGCTTGCTCTCTTGTTTGAATATGAAAATGGTTAATCCAATCGTACGAGAGGATGCCATTATTATATCCTGATTCGCTTACCGCAAGCCTCCAATCTCCGTCCTGAATACGCGGAATCCATTCCTCCAATATATTCTTTCCCGGGAGAATAACCGTTGGGGGGATTGTTGAACCGGCGGCGTTAATACACTTAATAATTGCCACAGGTTTCGATTCGAAGTACTTGAAATCTCAAGAGATTTTAAAACCAGTGATTTCTGCTTGCTCTTTGCCTTGTCCAATCATAAAACCAGTTTCATCAAAGTTCCATAGATTTGAAGGCGGAACCTTATTCTTTTTGATTGATTCCTCAAGACGATCAAAACGTATAGCAATAGCTACAAAATCCTCTGCTTCAAGGCGCTTTGGGTCAATAGGCTTTTGCTTTATAAGCTTAAATCTCGATCCGAGGCGTTGCATGAAGCGATATGGCCAACGTCTGCTCACGGTAGGCGGATGCTCAAGCTGCGAACTCGAGTGCGGCACATTGAATTGTGCCGCCAATTCGGTCATTTTTTGGCCGGGAACTTTGTAAAGAATTCCATTGCTTTTGAAATCTTTTTCCTGCATTAGTTATTTCTCCGACGGCATTTTGGTGCTGTTTTAAGGATTTGCAATGTAAGGTCGAGGAACGATAAATATATGTTCGTTTTACTGTCATGAACGTGCTATTGTCACGCACCTACATCCGCGGAGGCGGTGCATTGTTCTATTGTCAAACCAACTCATGGCATTGCTGATCGGAAAGGATGCACTCCTTCCCAACTTGCGCTTGCCTGGCTACTCCACCAGGGCCCGGACATCATTCCAAATCCCGAGACCAATTCTATCAAGTATTTGGAAGAAAATGTGCCCGCATTAGGTATCAAATCGACACCAGACGAAACAATCGGAATTCGAGAATTGTTCGAAAACAACGACGTGGCCGGATACCGCTCGACGCCCGCCAGCGAATACTTCGCTTTATGTCACTACCAAGACCGAGCACTGAGATTTTCGCGATAAGAACGAATTTTCCTGTATTTTATTTATTCTGTTCCGATTGATCATGTGGACGTGGAACTTTCTCGTAATTGCTCAATTGTTGATTGATAGGTGCCCAATGCAATTTCTTCCTTTAGTGCGCAAAGCCCCGCGGAGACGATTCCGTTTCTCAAAGTGAAGGTCTTGCCATTTGTAGAGGTGTGCGCGCATTGAATTAATTAATTCGAAATTGGTCATGTCATATAACAAGGTACAAGCGGCTAATGGGTTGCGACAGAAAGGTGTATGTGTGCGCGTGCGCAAGGATTCGTAACATACACTGTATGCGATCGGGCGAGATGAGCGGTCTGCTGATAGATCAGTCAGCATTGGTTCAAGTTGTCCCGTCCGTGTCGGATATTTGTGAGCCGAGAAACTCTACAATTAATAAATTATCGCGGGCGAAGTTGTGATCTCGATGGTTCGAAGGATTGCGAGGACACCCCCGCAAGTTGTTCTGGACGTGTCGTGTCCATGATTTAACCACGTTGTCAAATTTTTGAAAATGAACAACCTGTTATTGACCGATGCTTCGCATTGATAGTTAACAGAATCCTGCTTTTTGGGCTTGTTGTGATTTGCAAATCCTGGAAATCAAAGTAGTGCTTCGTGAATCACTGCCCGAACAGGATCGCGACAATCGCTAGGTATGCTTAGAAGAAAGATGATTCGTACAGAGGCACCAGGTCTTGCCCTGGTACCCTTGTCGGGCCCACAGAAGAACGACTTCCGGTACAGCCATTAAAGCATGGCATTTCCGGTCCTTCTGATTGGCATACGTGGTACAATCGGTATTGCTCGTTTCACAGAAGCAGCAAGGGCCGCTGTGATCATCAATCAGTACGTACATGGTAACACCCATGACGTTGCCGCTGCAATAGCTTCGACAGCTATGCCATTTCTTTTTTTCTTTTCTTCTTTTTCCAAATGGCTAGCCCGACCTATAAATTGTCAGGCATATTTGTGACACAACTCCGGTGGCAAAATTCCTTATGGCTCCCCCTCATTGATCCCACCAGTCTTTACCATTTACATCCTCCTGCGTAACCGGCTGGAAAATATTTCCTCGTCTTCGAATCAATCTCATTGTCCCATTCTCCTCTACTTGCAAATCCTTAACCCCTTGTCGGTACCTCCACTAGCACGGACAATTGCTGCTCGAACATAACATAACTGTGTCTTCGGAAAGCTGTTACTATTGCGAGGCAAAGCGCGTGATTTGAAGTTTCGATTAATTGATTGATCGGCGATCGATGGCATGTCGCCCCGAGCTGCATTGATTGACTTGAATAGGGTTATAATTTGGGAACAGTGCATTCGAATACTAACTAGTGATGCCTGATTCTTCACAAGGGAGCCTTGAGTCGATCCCAGGTAATACAAATAATGCCGATGGCAATGCCGCCGACGCTCCATGCCGACAGGAAACTCAAACCCCTATCAACAGCTCTAGAGCAGCACCGGAAGGTTCTGGTGGTACCGGGGAGAAAGTATGGATACCCCGCGTGTCTCGACGACCAGGTCATTTGAACCGCCCCAGAACAAAGCACGCCTGTGAAGGCTGTCGGAAAAGGCGCATCAAGTGCGATGGAGCTCGACCCCTGTGTCAAGTATGCGCCTCCGCTGGTACGGAGTGCGTATATGCAGACCATAAGCGCGTGCGAGATAGGCAGGAGATGAGGTCTTTGAAAAGTACAATTGACCAGTACGAACATCTCCTGCGAGATCTCCTCCATGAGGTTCCTGCGAGTGCTGCCAAACGTATCCAGTTAAACTTAACAGTAAGAGCTTTATGATGTTGTGCCAAGTATTAAGTAAAGACTTATGAACCTAATCTTAATATTTCATTACTATCAGCCCACTGATTCCTATCCTTTGAATCGCAATCCATCCATGTCAAGCTCAAGCTCATCCTCCTCCTCTGCTGGTTCTATCGAGGGCATTGACACGATAAGCGAGGACCTCAACCGAAACGAAGAGTCCAGAGCCACTGGCTTCATGGGCAAGAATTCCGTCCATGCCTGGTTACGCAACCTAGAGCCAGACAGCGGACACCGACTATCGCATGGTCACAACATGGAGGTGGCGGACAAAACGCAATTCGGGAAGCCTATCTCGCCTCAAGGTCTTGACAACAACATGTCTGTTAGCTATTTCCTAGACGATTGGAAATTGGCCCCCTCCAGCTCCGCCGATGCATACCAATTTCCCCCGAAGAACCTGGTAGACTGGGTTTTGCACTCCTACTTCAAGTCCGTACACCCCTTTTTCCCCATAGTCCGTATTGATCTCTTTTTGGAACAATACAAGAGTATTTGGAGAGGTAACGGAGCCCCACGACCCAGTCGGAAATGGCTCGCCATTCTCAACATGATTCTGGCCATCGGTTGCAGGCGACTCCAGTTCCTACAGGAGAAAATACCGCCTGGTGTCAGCCATGAGATTTTCTTCTCTCGTGCCCGATTTCTTGGTGTGAATGAAAACATGATCGTCGAGCACGCAGACCTACAACAAGTACAAGTCGAAGCGCTTGTGACGTTATATCTATTGGTATCTATGCAGATCAATCGGTGAATTCCACTATTCTACTGTCCCTTCTACGCTAATGGTAAGAGCTACTAACTCGTGGCCTTCACAACCTAGGGCCTGGAAAGTCTCTGGCATTGCAGTACGATCAGCCATGGCATTGGCGATCAATCTGCAGATCAGAGATACAGACCTACAGCCTGGATCTAAAGAAGCTCGCTCTCGACTTTGGTGGTCTATTTACACGCTAGAAAACATTCTGGCACGTATGACAGGAAGACCTACGTGCATTGGAAGCTCGTCGTTCTCCGTCGACCCGCCTGTACCTTACTCGGAGGACATGTTTGCTCGCCCTCAGGTGATGGATTTACTGACCAACGAGACGCTCCGCAAAGAACGTCTGAGATGGTCGTTGGATGCACAGGAAAATGAAAATGCCGACTACGATCCTTTCTGGCTCAAGGACATTGAAACTAACCAAGGTCTCCAATTCTACCATCTTGTTGATTTAATGCACATAGTACACGTTGCGATCGACGAACTTTTCTCTCCTAAGGGCTTCCAAGCCAATAAATCTATCATCAAACGGCGCATTTGTTTCTATGATGAGAGATTAGACCACTGGCTATCTCGCCTTTCTCCTGCATGTCGCTTTGTCGACCAGAACGGTAATTTGAATTTGCAAACATCATCACAAGAACAGAGCATTTTAGCGTTACATTATTACGCCGCCCGGATTACCTTATACCTGCCATGCTCCCCTTTCAGACGATATGTTGAATTACAAGAGAAGGAGTATGCGTACATCAATCAACGATGTCTTCAGGCGGCACTATCACTGGTCGCCATCTTTCCGGATGCCACTGATCTTGATTGGGTTTATCATACATCCCCCTGGTGGTGCATGCTTCACTTTCTGATGCAAGCAAGCACTATTTTGGTTATATTTACCCAGAGCATTGATTCCGCCGGCTCGGCTCACTTGAAAGAAGTTGAACACAGTTTCGCGTCCCCTGAGGTAGCCGCCCAGATCCAAGCTGCCTGCGAAAAAGCTCACCGGTGGTTGCACGGCTTGTCTCGAGTCGACGAATCGTGTCGCCGGGCATTCTTGCTTTATGATGACCTCCTCCGGCGTCTTGGTTTTGTTATGAGCTCTTCCGCCACCTCCCGATCTGAATCAGCTCAAAGCAACTTTTTATCTCGGAATCAAAGCGGTGGGCCCAATGCTCAACAAGAACCAGACCAACCTACATACAATGTGCAACAGCACGGTCAGTATTCCAGACAAATGGCATTCGATCTTTTTCCGGAGGGACACAGTCATCATGTGCATGGCGCTAGCGACGTACTATCTCCCCTCGACTGGAGGCATATTGATTTATCTGTGAGCGTGCCCTATGCTGAACCGATAAATATGGGCAGGGTCTCTGGTGAGTCTGAGTGGTTGGGCACGGCTTATGATAATAAGTCCGTATTAATCTTTTTTGAAGCGCATTTGAGTGGTCTCTCCGTCCCTTAGTATTTCTTTGACAATTTGCCCTGAAGCCTACTTTGTACATGTCCTTTTTTTTTTTTTTTTTTTTTATTTTCGAAGATATGGCTAGTGTATTGATCAAGCCGACCCAGGACTTTAAGTTGTCGCGGCGAAATTGAAGGCTAATGGTGTAACTGCGTTAGCCGACTGACCCTCACGACAACAACTCCCACTACTATTTCGCTGACGGCTCGTCGTGCCAAATCTGATTATATGCAGTAACTCTAAATTACAATTTACGTTATATTAGTCTTTACGCAACAGCCCATAGCTGAGATTAGGGATGCAGGTTTTTCGAGATGGTCGAAATCTTATTGCATAATCACAAACTAACTTATGACATTAAGCGGTTTTTTTGTAGGGTTGTTGGAGTCAATAACATACTTTGTCACAAAGTTCTGTTATAGTGTTTTGGCCCTGAAGAGTGGGCGGGAAATCATAATGACGCAAATAGCCGTCAGTCAATTTGTCAACCAACATTCTGCTATAACAATTACACTCTCGATAACTCCCCATCTTTAGTTCAGTTTATTCGTATTACCTTTATACAACCCAAACCACCGTCAACCAAGCTCTTCATTAGCATTGAACACCTTCATCGAACACTATAGTACGGTAGGAGGACATAGTAGTGATGGGTATACTCGGGTTCCTCCACGCTTTCGCAGACTATCTGCTGTCGTTGGTGAAGATGGTATGCCAATCTCATATCATATGAGGCCTTTATTGACTTTGCTTAGGTCCAAAATCGAGAAGTCGGCTGGCAGACCATCAATCGAAAGGCAAGTAAAGACCGCTATCTGCAAACTCAACGGAGACTGACTGATGCAGACCGGCTCCAAAATCCGTGAACAACAACCACTCCTCAAAAAATTCAAGCTCTTTATCCTCTTCAATCCCTTGACGGAATGGATCGATACAACGCACATAATGCGTCTGCACTTACACAATAAGAACTTGGAAAGCGGTTCGCCCACCCCCTTCAAATAAGAAGACGAATCCCTGATATTGTGGACATAGGCAAAAAAGAAGGAACACCCGCCTCCAAACGCCAAATCCAATCCTTTGTCGACTTCTTCCACATCAACATGAACGACTTCGAGCCCTCCAACATCAACGCCTACCCCACATTCGAAGATTTTTTCGTTCGCGCCCACAAACCAGGCTCAAGGCCCATTCACGCGAAAAACGACCCTACAAAGGCTGTTGTGGTTGCTGACTCGCGCGTCGTCGTCTATGAAACTATTACCGAAAGTAAAAAAATCTGGATTAAAGGTACGGACTTTACTATCACAAACCTAGTAATGGACAAACAGCTCGGCCCTCTTTTCGATGATGGGTCGGTTGCGAGTTTCAGGCTTTCACCCCAGGATTATCATCGCTATCATAGTCCCGTTAGTGGGAAGGTCAAATTGTTTAGGAGTTTACCGGGGGATTATTACCAAGTCGACCCCATGGCGTTAAGGAGTGATTTGGATATCTTGTCGAGGAATGCGAGGGATTATGTGGTCATTGAGTCGGAGGAGTTTGGGGATGTACTGTTCGTGGCTATTGGGGCGACAGATGTTGGCACTGTACTGTATGTCTCTCCTTTCATCTCTCTCCCGTGCTGCGTTTTGACTAACGGTTGTAGGATATATGATAAATGGCAAAGACCCGGCAGTTACATCAACAAGGGCGATGAACTGGGTATGTTCCAGTTTGGCGGATCGTCGATTGTGGTTACCTTTGAAAAGGGGCGGATTGAGTTTGATAAGGATTTGTTGGATGTGAGCAAGGCTGCTACTGCGATGGATGTAGAGGTTGGAATGTGTCTTGGAAAGGCTGCGAAACCGAGTTCTTGAGCCGGTGATTTTATTCCGGAATAAAAGTTACATGTTGCCAGCCAGCTACCGTCGCACCAGAATCTCCTTCCTAAGCAAATATAGATAGACAGGTTTTCAAACCCTAACCTGAAACATAACCAAGAGAATTGCCGTTAGTGTGTTATTTTGGTGTACGTTTCTGAGGTGAGTAGTACGATACCATACGGAGAACTAGTTCCTGCAATCTGTATTGTTACAGGGTGAAAATACATCATCTCTTCATGACGTCCCCCAAGTCCAAGGCAACAGTTGCATTCGAAACAACTTACATCCATACATCATATAATGTGGCCATCCGCAGTTCGGCGATCCTTGTAGATAGCTAAATAAAGAGTCAGCCTGGAATGAATCCTGTGTTCATTAGAAAGATGTACTCCAGTGATATATCGGGTCAGTCCCATGAAAGTTCATTTCTAGTCGTTCAATCGCGTCGATTGGTTCGCCGAATTGACCATCCCCCTGCATACGAATGCCTGTCTTGTCTCCACTGACGTCGCTCCGATCGTCGAAGAGAGGAGCGTTATATACTTCAGGGCATGCAGGTCCTTCTTCAAAGATTTGCCACGCCCGGCTGCCTACACCGAGGTACGAGAACGACACAGACTAGATGTCAAGTTTGCAGAAACCTGGCGCAGAAACGCGCATATAGTGATTACGATGAAGATTTTCATAGTGCCTCGCGTTGTTGGCTGTATGGCTGAAGAAGAATGCTAGTCAGTGATCTTTGCAAAGGTCGCGATGCCCCTTTATATGTAGAAAAGCACTATGTCAACGTGAGTGAGGTTTGGTCGGCGTGTTTATTCAGCTCTTATGCATCAACTACAAGCTTAGTAAGAATAAATGCCTCACAGTGTAGCTAAACCAGGTGTTAAAGGTTGCTTGATATGTTTTTAACTATGTCATCCTCCACCTTTGTACGTCGATCTCGAAGGGGTGAATCTGTCACAAAAGAGATTTATATCAATTATGCAGATTTACATTGCGCCTTCTGATATGACGTGCTGATCGACATTCATGTCCTAAAGGCTGATGCATTTACGCATAGAACAACAGGCGGCAGGACACTGAAAGAAATTTTTGAGAATCAGCTCCTACCAAAGGTATTGCTCGCCGTGCGCAATGACTCGGATGCTCTATATAGCCATGCTCTTCGAACAATACGGCGTTGTATAGACAGGAAAGATTTGTTTCCAACGAATAGGTGCATGTGACTCTTCTATTAATTCCCATTCGAGCACTGTAACACTGCTGACTGGTCTGAGATTTTTGTACGCGTAGTGTTATCTTGATGCAGCTCAACCGCACTGAGTGCCAAGTCTCAAATGGATTTGGTGATGCTTGGTCTCCTTGCCCTAAAAAGCCTTCTAAAAGGATGCTATCTCCGGGTAGTTGATGAATCTGCGTAGAAAGTACTAAGCATTGGCTAGGCCCTATTATTTACCAAATACAAGAATCAATGGGTTTTAAGACTCTTGTGACCCGGACGCCAACTTTCGCAACACACTTCCTACATTCATTGCAGCATTCATGCACTCTTTTGACCATGGCGCAAACTGCAAAAACCCGTGTGTCAAATCATCATAATGGTGCCATTCCACTCGCACGCCCGCCTCTTGTAGCTTGCTTCCATACTCGACCCCAACATCCCTCAGTGGGTCCCATCCGGAGGTGAATAACGCCACAGGAGGGAGATTTTTCTGCAAATCATCTACCCTTTGCATGCCCGGGCTGATATAGCGGTGGCTGGGCGGATATGTTTTGTCATACGGCAATTTGGGAAGATAGTGGTCGGCGAAGCTGAAGATTCCATTGCACACTAGATATAAGCTTCCGCCGGTGTTGTTTTCCTCGCCCGCTGGCGTGTCAAAAGGGATCCTTGCCTCCGGATACAAGAGGATTTGGCCCGCCATGTTCTTGATACCTTGATCTTGGCGACGCAGAGCTAGTGCGGCAGTCATGTTCCCCCCTGCAGAATCACCGCCACCAAAGACATAATCCGAATGAATTCCCCGTCTTAGACCTTCGGGTCCCTGGGCCCAGTCTATTGCGGCGGAATGTTCGTCTAATTGGACTGGGAATTGATGTTCTGGAGCAAGACGATAGTCAACGCCAATAGTCTAGATCGTATCTTAGTTGAACGATTCACTGGGTCGAAGACAGGTCTCATTGGTTGGCCCCCTAGAGGAATATGGGAAAGACATACTATTACACCTGCCGCTTCGGCAATTAGTCTCAATCCGTTCTCAAACTCGTCAACGGAGCCAACTGTGTAGCCTCCTCCATGCATATACACTAATGCTGCCATTTTCTTTCCAGATCTCTCTTTTGGATCTTCCACAATCGTTCGGAGATAGAATAGACGGATTGGGATTGTCCCATGTGGTCCCCTCACCCCTTCAAATTCTACTTCCCCGATTGGTGCTTTTTGGTTGTCTGGCAAGGCGTGAAATCCAAGGATCTCTAAATGATGTTTCCGCTCCCGAACAAACCCATTTTCGCCACCGAGATGAAGATTTGGGTGGGTGTTGAGGAAATCGGCCAAGGAGGAGGCTATAGAAGGAGATCGAACTGCTGTCTTGGGAATCTGAGATCTCATGTTTCTACAATCTTGCGGAAATGATGATAGAGGGAATGTATATCTAGATAACTAGTCCTTTTTCTTCTTTCTTACAAAAATTGAATTGAGCGTATATATACATGCATGCTAGTCAAACAAACAAGCTTTACGTAGTACACGATGTGTTAATGTAACCAATGATACCATGCGAAATGACGACGCCAATTGACGTCATACATCTATGATCGGAACTAGAAAATCACCATACGGTAAGCCAGAATTGCGAGATGAACATGCAGCTAACACTTTGTTCTTGCATTTGACTGGTCGAGAGGTCAAGAAGTTCAGGTATCGGATGGGACCCAGCATTAATAGCGACTTTATCTACACGTGCAGTCGCCAGACTTATACTAAGTCATCAGGAAGAGTACGCGAAAGTAGATTACGCGGCGAATCTTGCGTTGTTTCTTTTGTTGGAGTTTGATGTTTTGATATTTCCGACCATAACTGTATTTCGTTGACATCTGCCTATGTGACTATCACGACAAGGTCAATGCTTGGGTGAGAAGTGCAACTTATCTTCTGTCCCTCGGTAAGTAAGTCGAAGCAAAACGGCGAGTCAAAATGGGACCAGCTACCGGGGGGTCTGAGAGATGGGTTTGAGACAGATACTTGGAGACGATATAGTTGATTCCTTCGATCCTGAAGGCGACCATAGCGATGAGTATGAGCAAATTCGCCAGGGGAATACATTGACCAACATAACGTCCATAACGCTGCCAGAAGAAGAGGATAAATAGGCTCAAAACCGAAAGAAAGATGGGCACCTCAAGCAGGATCCAATTGGTTGTATGAATATTAGCGTTGATTGGTGGACCGCTAGGACCTCAATTCAGAATTATATCATCTTATTGGTCTCACTATACAATATTTCGGTTCCTTGTAAGGTCCCTGACGTCATGGTAATCGTATCGCCTCCCCGCCTCCCAAAATTTCTTTCAAATTCCGAACTGCTTTACCCATCTTCCGTTGATGTCTCGCAGGCTTGACCATTGTGGAATCGACAAAGTTACTTCAGAGTGCAACATGAGTCTCCCATTTCATCCGACTGCCTCTGCGCAACAGTTAGCGGACGTTCTTCCGCTGGGAGTGGCAATTTTGGATCAGAATTATCAGATAGTTTCCGAGAATAGCAGGTTTGAAGTGCTGATCCCATTATCTTATGGTACCTTTCAGGCTCGTTGCTTGCAGACGGTACATTGCGATGATGCCGCTTATGTGATAGCCGCTTTTACACAGTTGGAGAAATATGAAGGATCCTTGAAAACATTGAGAGTTGAATATCGGATGCGAGACCAAGACAATTGGTGTGTGCTGATCATAGAACCTATTCTTTCAGGAGGACATAATTTTGGCCTTGTCGACCATGGTGGATTTGTTGCGACGATTGCGGACATTACTCCTGAGAAAAAAGCCGAGGTCTCTCAAAGGCAACTTCTTAGAGACGCGGAAGAACACAAAATACTCCAGGAACGATTTATTGACATGATCAGTCATGAGATACGAAACCCGCTCTCAGCGATACTGCATTGCACCGAAGACATCTTGGAGTCCGTTTCTGAAGAAGAACATAAATCGTCAACATTATCTCGTTTAAAACAGTCTGCTGAGACCATTAGCTTGTGCATTTCTCATCAGAGAAAGATATTGGATGACGTGCTTACATTCTCGAAAATTGACTCGTCCATGCTGGTCTTATCTCCGCGGAAAGTCCAGCCCAAAGTGTTTTTCCATGATCCAATCTCGCTCTTTCGGCCTCAACTACAAAAAGATAGCATTCAATTTGACTATCAATGCGATAAGTCATATGCGGAGACTGAACTTGATTGGGTAGTTGCGGATCCTGATCGGATGAGCCAGGTTCTTATTAATCTCCTTTCCAACGCGGTCAAGTTCACAGCGAAATCGAAGAATGCACGAAGCATACGCGTATCGATCGGAGCTTCAATTGATCGTCCATCATCTTACCCGCCGAACGTTGTCTTTTTCCGATCAGGTGAGGCTGCGCTCGATCTTGATAAAACAACCTGTCCCGAGTGGGGGGTTGGGGAATTTGCATATATCATGCTCGCTGTCAAAGATACTGGGATTGGCATCGATGATGAAACCCAAAAGCGTCTCTTCGAAAGGTTTAACCAAGCGACTCCAAGAACGGAAGGGATGTATGGTGGCTTCGGTTTGGGACTCAGCATCAGTAGAAAGCTGTGTCATCTCCACGGGGGCGAAATCGGCGTTAGTTCCCAAACAGGGCTGGGAAGCACCTTTGGCTTTTTCTTCCGTGTTCGCAAAACTGCCAATCACTGTGCCGATGGTGTTGATGCGGAGGACATTTCTGAAATGGATAAATTATCTTATGATAATCAAGCGTCTGTCATTGAATCGTATGAGGTCGACATGTCAGATCCGGACACAGGGATTTCGAGCGACCCATCGCCGAGCGACATCGATGAATTGAGTCGAGATGCTCCTGTCGACGAACGAACAGAGCACACAAGTTACATAGCGGAGAAAACGATTGATGATACTGACGGAACCAACACTGGTGGACATGTCGTTAAAAGCATCCTGATAGTTGAAGACAACATAATAAATCGACAGATTCTCGCACGCAAATTGACAGATCTCAAATTCCTGATATTTCAAGCCACCAACGGCTTAGAGGCTCTACATATTTTCGAAGAGAGCAGACCTGACTGTATCCTCATGGATCAAGAAATGCTTTTGATGGACGGAATCTCTGCCACAAAACGTATTCGAGAGCTCGAGTGGGAAAGCGACAATCACATTCCGATACTAGGAGTTACAGCGAACGCCAGACCGTCACAAAAATTTGACATGCTCGACGCTGGAATGGATGATGTTATTCACAAGCCATTTCGTACTGAAGAGATTGTTCGAAAAATCAGCCAATTCGTTCCAACAGAAGCTCGGATTGCCATCAGCTAGATTAATACACGAATCCGTACCTACTCTGATAAGCTGTGGTGCCTGATATCCAAAGAAGTGAAGGAAAAAGAGAACTATTGCACCTGAGGACTGTGTTTCGTGTGTCGGTAGACTGCCGAAACCCGTACCAAATTGGGGAAAAGCTTGCCCGAAATAGCAATTGAAGGGCTCGCGTTCTACCCTGCAATTTGATTTTCGTTTCACTTGGCTTAAGTGGAACATGGTTTACTTTCCGGATTACCGCAATCTGGAAGCTGGTCTACTTCCGAGATCCTGATGAGTTTGCATACCTCAAAGGACTATCGGAACAGGCCGTTCACGGCGCGGTTCCCGGGCTTTTGATAGGGTTGCACCCCCATGACTTAATTGCACATGATGCTGGACGTGTTGTCACCATTGTAATTCCTGGTTGAAATTCAGGCCTAACAGCTTGACCGTGGGCGACGGTTTGACTCTTCCTATTGATGACCCCTCGGTCGTGCAGCCGTTTACTTCTTTCCCAATGAGGTGGATAAGCTCTGTTTTTCCTGCTGCTGACCTGATTCGCCGGGTCTATCCTTCGATACGTGGCATGTCTTCCGACTGAACCTTGACTAGGTTTTCCTCGGTTGTGCGACTTATTCCCAACGATTGTAGCCATCATCGGAACCTGATCTCCATGATGGAAGTTAAGGAGTAGTCGACTAAAATAGACTTGAAACCATCGAATAGGATAGGGAAAAGGAGTGAGCGTTGCGTCAGACCTCTGTTCGGCAATAATATCAGCTCGGTGTGGAAGTCGTCGAATCTTCTGCTAGCGTATCAGTGGCTCATAATACTCCATTCAATTTTCTTGCCACTTTTGGTCGCCTCCTGCCAGCAAGCAAGCTCACTTTATTGACTCCGGAGAAGTTTTCACTTACGTGGAACGCCACAAAAGTTACCACATTGATTTTATACCGTCCTCCGTCAATCGTGTTAGAAAGGATCAGCAGGGCTTTTCAGTGGAAATTTGAATCATCATGTGACATCATTTTGTTTCAATATTGTACTAGCAGAACATTCGCGCCGGTTTAAAGCCTGCGCGATTAACGTAATCGGTAAGCTATCCGGCCATATCTTTCCGGAATGGCACCCTATCTTAATTTACAACATTTCAACCCGTCAAAATGCCTAGAAAACTTGACTATTCGGAATAGCTTCGCAGCCACCGGATTAGTGCCTTTCAATCCGGATTGAGTTATGAAACAGCTTAATACTCAATTAAAGACACCAACCCTCCATTCAACTTCATCATGCAAGGAACAGGTAATATGCGGCCACTGCAGCGGCCAACATGATCCTCGCAACTGGCCTCCAGAAATCAGGCCAAGGTGTGCAATGGGGAATATCCTACCGTACATAAGAGATGTCAAGCACCTCTTAGCCCGAATGCCTCCCAATTGGAGCACATTCTGAATTCTACGTCTCTGCTAGAAGCCGCGGATGTAATTGACACCTGGGATAGATAGGTGTACCGTCCCATTCTGTGCTGTTCTCTTCGCTGAACGGAGCTGTGACTTCAAGATATAAACCCGAGAGATCCCCAATGGAAGCTGTGATAGCGTTATGCAATCGGTCTCATCGTTGCTACGCTGCTGCAAGTGGCTATACAACAATGAGAAAAATACCTCAGATCACAACATATCACTGGTGCGCACGCTAAGCGGGAATGTTTCCACTGTTGCCTGAGTATGTCGGGGTGGTCGACCAGGATGGTTGTCATGCAAGCTCCGTGTATAGGACTCCTTTCGGTCTCTTTTCTATTTCAGGTATCACCTTTTCCGTCTATATGGACTGAGTATCTATGTAAGAGTCTCGGTGTGCTTCCTACAAAGGCTAGACTTACAAGTTGATTAGGTTGCTGCTTCTTTCCCCTATTATGGCATTGCCGAATTTGTATATTCTCTGCATTAGGCCGTTCTCAGCTCAGGTATACTAATCAGCCGGTGGCCATAAAAACTGCAGCTTCGACCTGTAACTATCTATCCGAATGCGAATCTCGCTGAATGATCTCTCATCCAAACTCAGCCATGGCATATACCTCTCTTGACAACGTGGTCGAGTACCAATATCCTAAGCCTAGGAAGCCATCCAAATAGCCTCTGATCCCTTGTGAAGCTTCTTCATTTCAATCAACCGCCGAACATTTCTTTAGTCGTTCCAGTTCTGTTGATGTTTGCGCGACAGTGGTATCGCCTCCTCCAGCTAGCAAGGCACCGTCCTCTTCGGCAAATATCAGTGCTGTGGCTACACAGGCTCAAATTCCAATTGAGGAGTCTTGCCCACCGCCGGCAGCCACAATCGTCGACCCTGAAGGGCCCGATGAAGGACAAAACAAAGATTAGACCATATCTGAGCAGAAGATAGAGCAGGATGCGTTCGAAGTTCTGAGTATCGACCCGTCGATGCTAGTATACAAAAGCTAAAAGAACATTACTTCCAGCCAATGAACGGATTAATAACAACCACTGCATCAAAAAAAAAACAAGGATTTTCTGAAGTTCTAGAGGCTACAGTAGCCTTATTAGCGACAGATACCACAGTAATAGAATCTCTAGGAATAGAGATGTCGCCCCTTGTTTCCGATAGTGGAAGTAAGCAACACAGCAGCACTGTCTCTGACACTTCTATCGAAAAATGCGCAAATCGCTCTAGATACCTCATTCGCCTCAGCGGTTCCAGTCTGAGACAGCCAGTACAGATCTAATATCAATGAGTCCTGTCAACACAATCCTTCTTTTTTGGCCTTCGCAGCACTTGAATTTGGCCGATTGAATTTCCTACTTAATCATGTGAGTCAAATCTCGACTTATACCACCATGAGTATTATGATTTGTACGACTAGATAGTGTCAGGCCGATTCAGAATATATATTGGGTCTAGCCGAAGAAAAAGACTGAAATGAAAACATCTAAAAGAATATCAACAATCTAATTCCTCCTGAACATTTGCTCCGTATTGATAATAGAATGGTAACGAGTCCCTTACAAAAAGCCAGAACTACTGAAAGACTTGAGTATTCGTGGCCATTACCCGGAAATGACACCCGGAAGTTCTGCGTGAACAGACATGGCCAATATTGTGGTTTGGTGCATATGCGTTGTTTGCATCCGATTTACCCCCCAAATTTCTGGCTGGAGATATTTAGCAATGGTGCTACTGTTGCTGCCTTCGAATATATTGTTGGGATCCGATGTAGAAACACATCAACTGCTCATGCAAACAAGGCGAACACCGCGGTCTCTGCCCATCACACGTCGTATTTCGTTCGTTGCAAGCTTTGCAAGGCCAGACAGCGATTGGTTGAGAACTACTATCTTGCTCTAAGCCCGCTGATGACGATACCCATGATAATGTGTTTCGAGTAATGATAGGTTTCGATTCCGACGACAAAGAAGATAGCCACTCCAACACCCGTTCGGTCCTTGCCCCAGTTCTCATTTTTGCCAAGTATCCATGAAACCTTTTTTTTGGCCAGTGTGGAAAAAAATTATTTATATTTTCTTTTATCAATTGGCACTTGTCTTCCCGGGCGACAGCTGTCCATGAATCGTCTCCCAATCAGCGGAAATATAATGAGTGATTAAATGTCGTAGATACAAATTAGTTTGACCTCCTCAACCAACGCATGAAACCAGATTGGAAATACGTAGTAGATGCGTAAAAAGTGATCAGCATCTTCCGTTCTCCCCGCATTTTCTGCAAACAGGTATTGGTGGATGAAAGATCCGAAAGGTAATTCCCATCCTTCAATTTAATTTGATTTGCTTGAGCTTTGACTGTTTTTTTCTACTGTGATGTCATACCGTTAGGAATTTTTCTGTTTTTGATTTCTTACGACCGCTTAAAAGGCCAACCTTGCCAGGTTAACGATCTCGTTTGTATCATCATCCTCCTGAATATTCGACCAAAACACCATTGCTTTCACATGAAATTTGTCATGTGAATTCTACAATGTCTGTGATTCGTTCATCTTTTTTATGCCTATCGTGCAATAAAAAGACAACTGGGGGTCTGTTTTGTTCAACATCCTGTCGTCTTTTACTACTGCAAGAGTATGACACCAGTTTACTCTCTGGTCGCAACCAGAATGACCTTTATCCGAAGAATGATCCGAAATCTCCAAATGTGATCAGAAACGAAACGCAGACGAGCACGAATGAGCGCCACGATCCCCATTGCATAAGGGATTTGAGAGAATATGTAGAATCCTTTGATACAATTCGAGTTTGGAGGAGATCTTTTTTTGAAAAATAAAATATAGCACAGAACTTAGTTTGCTACTTTAGTGAGGAGGACATTTTCTTGTATAGGAAAAAGTCGCTATCCAATGAGGGTAGGCGAGTGGATCGCTGCAAGCGGTAGAAATTTTGATAGGTTGACCGTTACAAAACGAAAGATGACCAGATTTTCGAAAATGCTTGGGCATACCTTTATGAAAGAAAATTTAAAGTGCTAATTGCAATGAGACTTGCGTAGTCTTCAAAGAGGGATGATTGCAGGCAATATGCTATCATCTTTCTAATACAAATCTATGAGCAACGCCCGCTGTTTCTCTTATCTTCGTTCAAACCGGCTGAGAAACACTATTAATATTCTAGTCTCCACAAACGCTGTCAAACGAAAAATGCCCCATTTGATCTGGTCCAGGCCCCGCGACATCGACCATACCGTCGCGAGATGGAGCCGTCTGGACCTCTGCCATCGATACCACCTCGTCAGGCGGTGGAATGGCGGAAATGATGTCTGTACTGGGTCTTGCGCCCACGCAGTCATTTCTACATCTCTAGGCATTCATGTCGGGCGAAGTGTCAGGCGCTCTGTCACCAAGACTCAAACTGCCACATTGGAGCGTCTGCGCCCTAAAAAAAATGAAAACAAAAGAAATAAAGAAAAAAACACTATGTGGGCATGATTCGCCGACGACACCGACGCGATGCGCATTTAACTGTTGATGAGCACGGAGCTACCTCGTTTGGCCTTGGGCTCCTTATAAAACGTATGGCCAGTCAGAAAGTCTGACGTCGAAATGATGACACTGGTCTGTTTTCTTTCTTGCCTGTAAGATTTTTGAAAAGGGGTACATACCTCTCCTATGAATCAATTTTTTAAATTTCAGAGATCATATCTCCTACTTTGAAAGAAGTACGCCTTCTGATTGGATGGATAGTTCGCCCAGATCATTCATGCAGCGTGCTTCGGTGCGGGGTACGTACGGAGTACAAACAGCATAGTGAAATTTTTGAACGTATCGCTGTACCGTTCCATCAGTGCATTACGTGCGTGACAAAGGACCCATCCGATCCAAAAACAAAAGTGGGACGGTGATACACTTCCGCCAATCATGCATTCCCTACTGCATGCCATAACTAGTGTCTTCAAATTCTAAATTGAACGTACTACGTATACTACATGAGGCCTGCCTCGCTTCTGGGGTCCTTTCTAGCATTTCTTCGTCCCATTAGCGTGCCCTGCAACGTCATGGGAATCACCCTTAGCTTATAAGGATTTCCTTGAATCTGTGCATCTATTGATAGCTTAAAAATAAATTCGGGTCATTAGCCATGACTATCTAAAAGAGTGAACATAAAAAGATACTTGGGCCAATAATTTTATCATGAAGGGCATTGCCACGTAGGAGCTAGTGTATTCTTAAAATTACTGCGTCCAACCGCACATATTTACAACGAGCGTGTGAGTAAGGTTTGTTAATATCTCATTCATGCAGAGGCCAATAAAATGATTGAAGATCCGTCAGTTCATTGAGACTTTTTGGGATATCGAGAAGAACGAATCAGGGGAGGTCAATGCCTCGCTGATTGCAGAGACCATTGTAATCCGAGGTATAGAGAGCTCACCGAGAAACGAACAGAAAGAGTATAATATGAAACGCTCTGTCGAAGAGCAAGAGCTTGCAGCAAGGATCAGGGCCAACAACATCTCACAAATGGCCCGAGACTTTCAGGATTCGCGGAGAGTGAAGCTCATGCACATCGAGCAAAATCAACGAGAGAAAGTCGATTCCGAGTTACGGAAAAAAGAAAAGTCCGAGAGATTGATCAAACAATTGGCTGATGCACAACTCAGAAAAGATGAAAGGGCCGAGAGGAATAGGAAACAGCAGGATGAAGCACAAATCAGAAGGGCTGAAAGAGCCGCTAGGAACAGGCAACAAATGGAAAAAGCACAACTCAAAAAGGCGGGCCAATAGTAAACCATTGTACGAGGGGGACCCAGGCGGACCGATGGAGATGTGTCTCGGTAGGTAGCCTGAGAGATCCACCAAGGTGTTCCCCTTGAGCATCGACTAGCCCTGACATTTTTACCTGATCTGACTATTTCTGTCGAAATATTCGAGCAATACAAAATTGATACAGACCCTGAGCTAAAATCTACCTGACACACGTAAAAGGATGGCATTTCTTGAAACAGCATTGGTCTTAGCTACAGATCTAATGGACAAATGGGCTAAACAGTAATTGATATGGGTGAAATTGCTCCATTGCGGTTGGCATTGCCCTTCACTGCTCTTTCGCGCGGTTCTCGAAACCAGAGTGAGACGGGCTGGTTCACTCCGACGAGACAGTAATGATGTAACGTGATTCTTCATGCGATGCTGGCCGCTTTTACCAGGATTAAGTCGAATTTGCCATCTTGGGTGTCCACATACAAGGCGCTACTATCGGATGACAGACAGATGCTGAGAAGATATCCCTCCACAGTTTTCAACGTGAAATGACGCCCGCGAGCCATTGCTTCCTGGTGGACTTCAGCTGATCCTTTACCCTTCTAGTTAGCTAACATCACATTGATCGGCAGAAAATCCTACTTTTGACTTTTTCCAGCTGTTGTTCGAGGGTCTTATACAGTTCCACCAGGAAACGCTGATAATCTTGGATCGATCGGTATGTATCCATGAGGCTAATGTGGTAATGACAGATCGAGTATGGAAAGGATTATGTCGTGTTTGGTCAATTATTGTCGAGTTGCAAAAGAGTATGCAACACTGTAAATTCAATCATGAGGTGGCTCGAAAATATACCAGTGAAAAAGTGAAATCTCCCTAGAGGATAGAAAAGAACTTCGAGGCTAAAGAAGTTCCTCGCCAGAGAGATCTATGTCACATAATATAATCTAAGTTATTTACAAAGATATCCAGCCACACACTTATCTATCTATCGATTGAGTGGTTTTCCTTTTTGTTTGCTTCCCCTGTTCGTTTGTATAACTTTGATACCGGAAGTAGTGGGAAATCGCTTTGTGACTCAAACAGATTCATGAGAAATATGTGCCGGATCCACCCACATCGCGATGCTGCAAGCACTTGGCTTCGCCTCCGAATGGGTACAGGCATCGTCACCAGCGACAGCCATGTTCTCGTGGCTGATGCACCAGTCAAAGTGGCCTTGTTGGAAACATATGCCAGTTAGTTGCAATCCGCATTGGGGACTTGCTCTGTCAGCTGTTACACCGGCTAGGACGGATTAGAAGCCTACCAGGGATTCTGTGACCCTCTCTCGATCTCTATAATGATTTCTGTAAAGAATTCGCCATCGTAATCCATGATTCTGCAACTGTTGGGACTTTTCTATCACACTCAATATAATCGCAAGACTTGAGGGAAATCATCGGAGAACAAAGAGCATAGTGACAAAATCATGCTTGACTTGTCGCAGATTCGACCGCCCTATTAGACTCAATGCGGCCACTCCGGGAATAACGAGCTGATGATATCTTCCGACTATGTGGGCCATTCTCTCAAAGTCAAAATGCTAAATGTGTTCTCATTGGCCATGGTGAGTCGACCAAACAAAGAAAATAAGGCTACAAACAAGGTCGATGGAGACTACCATGCCAATGCTATCTGCCTGGTAACGTAGGCCACTGGTTAGTCAATGTGATCGCGACGTCGTTCTATTAGGAATTAGTGCGAAAAAAATCGATGTCGAAAATGGTGGTCAATGTTGGTACAAATTGTTGTGACATTCTGGTCTCTGTCACGGAGTTGCGCAGACTGCTTTTTTGAGAGAATTTTCCAAACACGTCTCGTCGCCTAATGCTCGAAACTCGAAGTGGAATGCGAATGATTCCGCTTAAGAACATGCTATGTACGACCAGCGCTGTTCCAAAATTCTTCTTAGGATCCGGCGATCTAATTGTAGTGACAAGCTTCGCATGAATCTCAATCTACGTTTTGCTCCATGACTGAGACCGTGACTCAGTCACGCCCGATCTGATGTTTCGATCGTGAAGCCGAGATTCGGGGGGATAAATCCAGATTCTAATTCAAAATTGAAAAGGCATGATCGCTGACATGAACGCAGTCAACCACGGACGTGTGGTGAGTGGGGAGGTATTAATGTTATACTCCAAACAGCTTTGATAAATCTTTCCTTTACTTATAAAATATTCTACATACTATCAAACTGGAGTTCTCGATGCTAAAGAGCGTGCCTCGAGAAATTTGGGACAGTATTTTCGACTTTCGACAACCGATCCCATCTCTTGGTTCGTCCGAATATAGCCAATGTCACATATTGTGGAATTCGATCTTCAAGAGCGATAAATGGATCCAGGAAATGATACGGATCCAGGGCAACCCGTTGCTCTTCGGTTCAATGCTCGACAAAGTCGGGGAGAAAAAGATCTACATAACATTTCACTGTGGAGATAGAATCACGGACCCTAATTATCGCTGGGAATTGTTCTTGGAGTGCCTACACGTCTATATAGATATAATTTACGCACGAAAGAGATCAAATTTCGTTGGGGGATAACACTGAATGTTTGGGAGATCGAAAGACCTGAGAAAACATTTCTGCTGAACGACAAGAGAAACTCTTTTACTCCATTAGCACTAGCAGGATATTCATCTGTTTCATCAGCCGCGGCTCATCGTTTCTCCGACTGATCGGTGTATGGTTCCCAAGGCTGTGCAGAAGGATTGATGAGGAACTCAGCTAGCCATCTGAATACCCTGACGACTCAATCGATCAAGCTCCATCCACACTTCCCTGTCCAAGCTTCCGTATAGCCAAAACCGGTTTTCTCGGTCTCTCCAAGTAAGAACGGTATTATCAAGGGTCTGACGTAGCGGCCTCAAGATTGCTGGTGGGCCAACATACGGCTGAGTATACACTGGCTGTACTTCCGGCGTCGCGCCTAATTTAAACTTGGAATTGCACAGAAGATTTTGGCTCCACGAACTGCAGAAAATTCCTGTAGAAAGACCATCTTTCCAGGGCATGATGGGTACACCATCAGCCTCTTCATAATAATCCAGAATTGGCTGAAGGTAAGCATTCCCACGAGCATTGATGATGGTCGAGCGGAGATGACACGCCATCCGCACAATATCATCCTCCTCGTTGTTTGTTGTTTCATCCGGATTCGGCACATTGACCACTACCCAGCGGTTGTGAAGTTCGCAGGTACGGTCGAGGTGCTGCTCAATACTTAGAGCAAAGCTAAAAGGTGGATAATGATTTTGAGCATCGTTTCGCCGTCGCTTCCATGAAGGGGAGGCTGCTGACGCCTATACTATGCTTAGATCCACGTTTAAACGATCATAGACGGTCCCACAGACCTTCCAGAGATATGCCATTAGCAAGTCGTGCGCAGTCACCTTTCCATTGGCTGTTCGGGCTTCAACCAGCTGATTGTCATTCAAGACCGGCATACGAAAGGTTTTCCTGTGCTTGGGCTTGAATAAGGCACTCTTGAGGAAGGTACTCAAGATTGACCGCCAACCCACTCGGGATGAAGTGATCTGGAACTGCGCGAGGCGTGCACTTGTTGATTGTGCCGTCAGCGAATCTGGCATGACGCGGGCGCTTTCGTCCAGCAACTTGATGGCCGATCGAGGAGTTAGAGACTTGACTGATTCTCTCCGTAGTAGCGCACCGTACGCCTGTACGATGTTGTGAAGACCTGTAGAAGTACATGAGAAAACTCCACCGTAAATCGCATGGTTAGAAAGTACCAGTTGCATCACAGAGGGCATGCTGGACAGATATCTTCAGCAGGCATGCATCGCGCAGTGCGATGGCTGACATCGATAAAACGGGAGGGGATATCATGTCTCTCCAGGAAACCGGAAAGTCAAATAAGGTATCAACTGGAAAGTCGAGGGTGGACGAATCATGGCTCAACCCGGGAAGATACTCATCCAACGAGTAAGCACAGGTCTTCGATTGAAAGTTCACGTAAATCTTGCCGTGGTACCGAGGCTGATAATCCTGTAATGTGGAATCAAATCACGTCCGTTGTAAACACGGGGTAACGGACCCACCAATAAGCTGATTCGCGCCCCCAGAATGGGCCACTGCTCAGCCAGCCGTTCACTACTCTTGCGTAGATGGTCCAAGTCTGCTGCTTCAGGAAGAATCATACATGCACCAAATTCCGTAAACTTCGCGATTTGTAGATCCAGAAGATGAAATTGTTCTTCCATTGTGACTTAAGTACCGAAGTCGTAACTGTAATAACGCGGCCAGGAAAAGCGGTGGACAAAGACTATGCGTTGAATTTTATATCTGTTCTAGATTCTTGTCATGGACAGTTAAGACCACGTGTGTACTCAAATTGATACCATTACTCTATTACCTACTGAGTAAATATCTATAATGAAGTCCCCGTAAGTTTGAGAGTGAACAACAATTCTTGCTCGATAATGAGAGACAGCAGTCTGTCCTAGACCATGCCCGGTATAGAACTGATCATATCAGCATGAGCTCGATGGATTCGTTTCCCGATGTAGCAATCGCACACCCGGTTTGATGTATGGCCTGTCCAAGAATGTTGTGTCCGACCGGAAAGTGGGCTAATAGAGTACAGGCACTCGGTGATAATGGCTTTGACTTCTGCTCGAGAACGAGGAGAAAATCACCTGCCAATATAGACTCAAGATCATCTGTATTTGAACTCATATAACCTACGGCGGAAGTATGACAACCCGTCTAATAATGGAATTGTGCCTCGACATGCCTGTTCCGTCTCGTCAGATTTACCAAATAGTAGTACTTGCTCTGAATTTTATTGTTTCATATCAGCGTCTGGTCCATTTATTGTTCGGACATGAAGTGGTGCTGCCACTGAATACGAATCTTTGTATACCACCAAATTGTGCAAACGACACAAAAGGATTCTTGACCGCACAAGACTGGTTTATACGGCACCAAACAGGATTTTTTACCTCACAGGACGGTGCATACGCCCACCATACGGGATATCTTACCGCACAAGACGGTGCATACGCCACCATACGGGATTTTTTACCTCACAAGACGGTGCATACGGCACCATACGGGATTTCTTACCGCACAAGACGGTGCATACGGCACCATACGGGATTTCTTACCGCACAAGACGGTGCATACGGCACCATACGGGATTTCTTACCGCACAAGACAGTGCATACGACACTAAACGGGTTATTTTACGGCACAAGATGGTGCATACGGCACCAAACAGGATTCTTAACAGCACCAAATGGACAATGCCAATTACTCCACTAAATGAGAGCGCATATTGACACCAGATGAAAGCTTTGGTGCTAGAGCGAGTTGGTATCAGTTCCAATTGGTGTCAGTCGAGTTGGTGTCAGTCGAGTTGGTGTCAGTCGAGTTGGTGTCAGTCGAGTTGGTGTCAGTCGAGTTGGTGCCAGTCGAGTTGGTGTCAGCACGACTTGGTGTCAGTACGGCTGTCACGTCTGGTGTCAATGCGTTCCATTTTGAGGTGGATGTCCTTTTTGAGGTTATTAGGTGTTTTTATACAGTTTCACTACATGATCTTGGTCAGGTTTCGGAATTGATCCAGCATGAAAGTAGCAAATCATGGTAATGATTCGAAATCTTCTTTTTGCTTTTGCAGTCTAAGATCAACATCTGACTTGGCTTACACATGTTCGAGGGCGTTGTGTAAAACCTCATCAGGAACAGTGCCGATTCCAAACGAATGACACACGATCCCAAACAGGAACCGTGGTAACATCAAGATACTATATGAGGATATATAGTGATACTAAATTGCCGGCTATGACCTGTGCAATGGCTGTACCAGAAAGGTCGCCCTACATCCGAGGGTAACTAGAGCCCTGAATTCTACTGATTTGCGGTGGAAACGACAGATGTCCTGATGGCTACAACTACAATTGAATCTTGTGAGTGATGAAGAATGCATATGGTCTAAATCTATGTTAACAGTACATCCTAAACTCAGTGCATACTCTCGCCCGGGTTCAAAAGGAGCAAACTCATTCCAGAGATGTAACGAATATGTCTCTTTTAAGCGAATATAAGCCAGTCTTTGAAACAAATGGCAAGGATTGGGCACTTAAAGCAGAAATGATATTTCACGAACACCTATGCTATCACGAAGGGAAGGTACATGGCGGGATCTTAGCGCTTTTCCTTGATCATATGTTTGCGGACTGCTGTGCTTCTATGGATTCATGTCGCCGCGCCGTTACAGCTGATCTGCATTTGTCATATGTACGACCTGTGTCACCTAACTTACCCACCACCTTCCATATACGGGTGGTGAAGGTAGAAGGCAGGAAAGTTCGAATGTCTGGAATTGTCAGTTTTGTCGATCAAGAGTTAGGAGAAGTGGTTGCTGTGAATGCAGAGGCTTTATTTATATTCTTGGCCGCAAGATGAGCTTAGCATAGCCGCATGTACCATAAGGTCGTTGTCCTGTTCGGTAGGTCTGATCTACAATATGAGAGGGCTACCATCTGTGCCGTATGATACAAAAGAGCTAGAACGCCTCCCGTAAGCAATAAAATGATAATCTCCCTCAAGACGAGGCCCCATTATTGAATTCTTAATGATGTTTCCATGACAACTTCGTATATTGCCTAGTCCTTATTGCTTTCATGTAAAATGAAACCCAAGAAACTGATAATTACAAAATGAACCATACCATCTTATAAATTTGATTTTTAAAAGCTAAGGTGTTTGTGCTGCCCCGGAGGACCTGCATGAGACATTCTCGCAAATCCCCAAATGCTACTAATCGCTAGCGAGTATAGCATTGCGCACACAGATTTCAGATGGAAACCAACACCATCGGTATGAATTGGTGCTAGCACAACTTGATGCCAGTATGGCTGTCCCGTGTGGTGTCAATGCGTATCCCGGATTTGGATTCGATACGTATATCATGGAAATGATTGGTTTCGTTCTAGTGTCCGCCGCCTCCATTTGGTGCCAGTGAGTGATTTCATTTGGATTTAGTACGTTATTGGTCGGTGTCATTTGTCGCTGGTGATCATCAAATCACTTTTGGATTTAGTCGTAGTTCGCTGAGAAGCATGACCTGAACACTAATCAAACCCGTCCTTTTTAAACTCTGTTTTCGATTGCTTATATATGTATCTCATACGGAGATACGCCAGTCTCACCAAAAGTTTAATACAGCAGAACACAATGAAGCTAGACTTAATGATCTTTGGCATGATCTCTACAGCAGTCAGTGGGCTGTGATTCTCTCTTTCTTCTTTCGCTGACGATTTCTCTAGACGGTCGTTGTCCAAGGCGCGTCTCTTATATACGATGCTACTCTTGATAAGATGGTAAGTCCATATGTCCTAAGTTGTATATTAAAGGCATTATCTGACAGCACAGGTGTTGAATACGACTACCTTCCCAGCGCCACACCGCCGTGATGGTCGAAGTTTTCGCTCGAGAGCATCGGTAAGTACCACTGACCTTGGTAAGTACGAGGCTAATGAGCACACTTCTTGAGGATCCTGAGCCAACTTGCTCCCTCCGATATGGACTGGCGCGCGTTAACGAGACCATCGCCAACATCGGCCATCTCTCCGATGTCGCGAATGTCACGTGCAGTGTGCCGGCAGCTACTTGTGCGCGTGTATCGCATGAAGGAAGATCCTCGATTTTCTTCTGCAACTTCGTATGTGTTCAACGGTGATAGCCCATATCTATATTATTGATAAAAGTGTATAGGAAAGCCACGACATTAACACAAGATGTGGAAATCTGATTCAACCCGCCAAGCAGGTCTCCGACGCATGTACGATAAGCAACAGCTACGACTACGGTTACGTTGCCAGAAGCCTGGTTGATGGGTCTCAGACCATCCCATATCTAGTGGTTATTGGCGATGATTATGCTTTTGCACCCTAGTCACAATTGAGGCGAATCACACTTTACTAAGATTTGAACGATACAAGGTGATTTCAACGAAGGTATTGGGACGAAGCAAACGGGGTATCTATTAGTAAGAATTTATAAAAGAAAATGCAACAATTCATTGGCAACGAAAAAGGACCAATTGTTATTCCGGCGCGGGGGCCAACCCACGCCGCCACGCATCATAATCACGGAATTTGGCTCTCACGCGAGCCGCCAGATCGGTTTGGAGCTCAGGGACCCCATCAAGCGCCGTAAAGAATAGGATCCGAAGATCCTCTCGATAGTCTACCAGCCAGAGTGCTGGTCCTTCAGTACCTCGACCCATAGCTCTGTACTCTTGTATCACTCTTTGGATTTCTTGGCTAAGGGATTTAAGGCAGTCGCACTAGACCACCAATGTTAGTTCTATGCTCTGGTTCGATATACTCAATTTGCTTGCTTGGTGCATATCACATACCCATCCAGTAAGAAAATCCAGGTCGATCGACAGATCGAACCCACCAGGGAGGACAAATCCAACGGGCCCAGGGGCGACGATCGGAGCAGGAGCGCTGGACATTTTGATGTAGCTATTGCAGGGTTCTCGTTAGTGATTGCTTCATCATAGTTCAATAACCAAAGCTCGCGATTATTCGCTAGAGCTGACGTACATGATTGTTATTGCTGCTGCTGCTGTTCTGTTCTTGAGAATGGCGATGACATGGGGGGAGGAAAGAGATAGGGATTCTCGTTTGTTGCCTACATCTCGTTGTGTGAAGCTTGGGTTCACGAGCCCTAATGGTTCCCTGAAGCAAATGTACTCAGTTCTGTACGAACGACCAACCTATATGAAGTAGCAGCACACAATGCGATTATCCGCTCTTGTTGATGAAAATTGTAGATGTGGTTGTCGGACCATCTTGACATCCTAATGCGGCGTAACTTGCTATACTTTGAGTCGAAAATATTGAATGGCGGATCCTATCATGGGGGTTATTGCAGTTTGTTGACATCGACATCATGCCTATGTTGAAGTTATATACAAGTCTTAGGGCTAGCTGCTGCCATTGACCAATCGCTGGGGGGCGTTCCTCCTAAGACCCCACTTTTGACTCCACTACTCCGGGAGTCCGCGGTTCTAATTGGTGTGTCTTACAACTTTATTTTGTGAGTAGTTATATTCCCGATGTATAGTTATTGAAACCAACTATCTGACTTACTCATTATATGCTAGCTTACCAATGTCGATGTACGGATTAAAAAAATGTTGTTTTCACACTTTCTTGTGATTTTTTGTTTTATATAGCAGCGCACAAACGAAGAATATATTTTTAAGGTAACGAAAGGAAAATGATATGAGAGAATTGAGTTCGCGTATATATCCAGTACAGAACGCATGACCACATCCAAATATACGCCGTATCTTTTTGCTTCACTGCATCCTTGACAGACAAGGTAGGTGTGATCAGTTCATTCACCGACAACCCGCTGTAACTCACGAACTTTCTCGTCGTTCTGTTGACTCTACATTGCGGACTCCTCTCGGAGACAATCCCTCTCACGACTTGACAAGATGAGCTCCGCTCGGAGACGGTCTTTCTCGGCGTTTGCGATTGTAATCTCCTCTTGGAGACGGTTGTTCCGGTCCTGTAAAATCTCGAGCTCTTCTCGAAGTTTTCGGATTTCATCTGTCCATGCTTGACCATGACGTCGAACCTCTTGGGAGAATTCATCCTTGCACTGTCATTAGATAATATTTCTTATCAGGTGAAGAGAGATCTGAATACGTACGAGCATAGAGTCCAAATCTGTGAGTTCTCTTGTCCTTTTGCTTATTCCAGTCTTTCTTCTCCTCGACTCGCTTGGACTGACAGTGGCAGCAGCAGCATCCATCACTTCTTTGTAAGCTTGGTCAGCATAGTCATGCTTGGTAACTTCACGGAGTGAACACGAAGATACGCGCATCCCTGGATTGTTCTCACGGAAATCTGGCTGAACGATGGTGTTCCCGTTCACGCAGGATGAAGTTTCCTCTAGGGGAACAGTCGATGCACGAGATTCCGTATCACTCTGCGAAAACCGTTCATAATAAAAGGCCTGATCCACTGGGATTTTTTCGTTCCTCATCATGGTGAAAGAAGGCTGTACGTTGTCTATATCAATAGCAGTATTCCGAATATAAAGATAAATCAGATGGGAAAGAGTTAAGCACAGAGGTGGGCATTGGGAAGCTTTATATACTGAGAACCACCGATCATCGGAAAATTTTATGACCGAAACTTCGACACTATCAAGCATGGCCACAAGCAGTCGTCTTCACTTTAGCCCTAATTAACCGAGAGGCTATTTTTCACTGTGGTTTGGCCAGCCAAATATAGAAAGATGACGAAATTGACTCAGACGCGATCCTAATTGAGCGCTCAGGTGCATTCCAGAAGCTGGCTTCGATATTGAACAAAGCCGCGTTACCCGGTGTGAGCACAAGGACAGGATGTAACTTAAGGGCACCAGAAGTCTTCTCTCCTGACCCATCCGTAAGCCAATGATCTGTACTGTCCCCTCAATGCACCCTTGACTTGGCCTGTTCAGACGATGCCTTGTCCTCCGTGGACTCAAGAGAGATTGACCATACCATGGTTGCGAAGTTGTGAGCACGCTATTCAGAAGTGTAGTCTGCAGGAAAGTTGTCATAATCGTCCTTCATTGGAGATTTGAATTTCTTACTGGTCTGAAGGTTGCTTAGCTAGTAACAGTCGAATGGGACAAACTTCATGTATATTAACCATCCGTCTCTCTACCTACTCATCTACGGCAACCAGTCAATTCATTGCCATGACGTCAAGGGCAGCTGTAGTAAACTTGGGCAATGGTGCCGACTTATTCATGAATCCCACCTGGCTATGTTCGTAGTCAAGAATCAGCACACCTAGCTGGGCCCACCAGGACCCAAAGGTGTACTCATGACTCGGGTCTGTAGAATTGTCCCCCGTGATGATAGAAATGCAAGTAGTACCGGCTTGATCACGCTGGTAGGGCATATAGGTACCAGGGATGGTGAAGGTCCCATTTCCAATGCCAAACGTGAAATCCGGCAGGGCAACATTGCATGGATAGCGATATGTATTATCAAAAGCGGACCATGTAGAGTCAACGCCAGTAAAATACCAGTCTAGGAGCTTTTGCGGCCAGACGAGGGACGGCTCTGCCGTCGAAACTGTCGCGGACCAGGTGTTGATTGGAGGATTCTTTCTACTGCCAGCTGATATCGCTGTAATATTGACACTCCAAGTAGGCTGGCCAACATTCCGATCCGCCCACGCGATATCAGCACGCGCATCCATGCTTTCCAGACTTCCAAAGATCCAGGTACCATTTTGCCATTCGCGAGATGAGTCAAGAGTACATTTCCATTCTAGGCCTAACGTCAACGAATACTCACGCCAAGCTTTGAATTGAGACGCACCTGTCAACTGATATTTCATCGCGTACATGAAACTTGAGAACCCAGGCTGCTGCATCGAGTTGTAGTTGAGGCCAATAATCCCGCCAGCCCCGCTAAAGGGAATAGCCTGTCCACTCCTATTCTGATAGTATTGTTCAAGCTGACCAAACGCGATATTCGAATAGAGGTTGCCGCCAATATTGAATGTTTCTATGCCAGCGAGCGCTATAACATAGGCATCATCCTCAAACGTTTGCGTGTATGTATTCTCGGGGATGGAACCGAAAATATAACTGAATGACTTAGAGTCGCTACTATTGTATACAGGGCCGTTATATGTGTCAGAGATATCCGCGCGGGTCGATCGAACCAGCACCCCATCGAAGGTGGTATCAAACTGGACGTCAATTGTTTGTCCAGGTGAGCCTATCTCAATTATTCCCATGGGGCTACTCACATCAGTATTTTGCTCAAATGAGGTTGTGGAGTAGCATACCCGTCGATCCCGATATCAATGGGAACACTGGAACCGGGGGTCGTGGGAACGGCAACCGCGGCTCCACGGGTTACAGTTGAAGTTACAGCTGACGGCTGTACAAGCGCTCTATGGTGGTGCTTGTGGTGAGCAGCATATGCTAGTGAAATATGCAAAATGCTGATTATGACGCACGAGAAAAACATTATGTATTCTCTTTGAAGATTGCAGCTACCATGTGCGACTTCGTAGACCAGGTCAGAGGGTATCGATCCTTTTGTATGTCGTTGCGAAATGGGTCGCCGGTAAACAGCACTAGGTTAAACGCGACTGACCTGCCAAGTTTAAGATAGATGATTAGGAAGGTGACTACTTTTTTCAAACGGATCCAGTCCGAATTGTTTCGATCCCGACAAATCCGGATCGGTGCCTAGATAACTCCAGAGCTGAGATAGCGGCTCTTGCATGCATTGCTTCTCAATCTAGGTATGATACATGCATCTACTAATCTATGCTTGTACCCACCATCGCTCCCTATTTCTACTTGCCGCTGAAGGACCAGATTCAAATCTGCTTCTTTGTTTCTATCTAGATCCCAGGCGATCGGTGGGGAAGGCCACCCTGCGCAGTTATGTTTTGTGCATCTGGAAACGCACTCGATTGGTCTGCGGATTGTGTCATGTACATTTTTTTCAATCGTGAGTACGAGTTGATGTCAGTACCAATTGGTGTCAGTACGAGTTGTTCCTGATCTAGCCGTATATGGACTAGTAATTATTAGAGGAATATGATATGCTTTATACTTAATACTTTTAACGTATACGATATACGATATACGGAAACAAGAAGGACGAAATATATATAGACACTCTTTTACCATCATATACTTAGCTCTTTATAGTTCCTTAACGTAAATCACTCAAATATACAGCGCCTTGCAAATGCGGCTTTACATGATTTGTAACTCTTCGACTTTTTTATCAGGCGCCACTCCCGCACCCTAGTCTATACTAGGCTTAGACTGGTATTCAGGTATTTTACGATGCGTACGGGACATACGACTACAAAGATCTGTGGCAAGCTAGGCAAGGTTTTGCCCAGTTGTCTCAGGTTATATCGATGCAGCCGTCGTTCAGGTGCATATTTGTGCGATATTGACCTAGAAGAGCCGCAATTAATTAGGCGACTCTTAAGTGCCTTCGTAATATCGAACATTGCTAGAACATAATGATGTGTATATACTATATGTATGTTGTAAATTGAGACTACACTGCTCCATCAAGTTGTCTTTTGTCCAGCCGTATGGTCAAAATACACCAGCACCAAACTAATCCACATCTTGAATATCTTGTTTAACAGCTAGAGCATAATGCCGATTCATCTGCACTCCATAACTTGCAACTCCAGTTTTTCAGCTTCATTCAATCGACCCTGATTCCGGTAGGTTGATGCCAGGTTTACCATGCTAATTAGAGTGTCGGGATGCTCTACTCCTAGCACAGTCCGACTTGTCTCCATGACTTGGACCTCCAGTTTCTCAGCTTCATTCCACCGACCCTGATTCTGGTAGGTTAATGCCAGATTTCCCATGCTAATCAGAGTGTCGGGATGCATTGCTCCTAGCACAGTCCGACTTGTCTCCATGACTTGCACCTCTAGTTTCTCAGCTTCAATCCATCGACCCTGATTCCGGTAGGTTGATGCCAGGTTTCCCATGCTGGTCAGAGTGTCGGGATGCTCTATTCCCAGCACAGTCTTGAATATCTCCATAACTTGCACCTCCAGTTTCTCAGCTTCATTCCACCGGCCCTGATTCTGGTAGGTTGATGCCAGATTTCCCATGCTATTTAGAGTGTTAGGATGCTCCGCTCCCAGCTCAGCCTTAGATATCTCCATAACTTGCACCTCTAGTTTCTCAGCTTCAATCCACCGACCCTGATTTCTATAGGTTGATGCGAGGTTTGCTATGCTGGTTAGAGTGTTAGGATGCTCTGCTCCTAGCACAGTCTTCCTTATTTCTATAACTTGCACCTCTAGTTTCTCAGCTTCATTCCACCGACTCTGATTCCGGTAGGTTGATGCTAGGTTTGCTATGCTATTTAAGGTGACGGGATGCTCTGCTCCTAGCACGATTTGAATTATCTCTAAAATTTGCATAAACAGCTTTTCGGCTTCATTCCATCGACCCTGATTACGGTAGGTTGATGCCAGGTCTGCCATGCTGGTCAGAGTGTCGGGATGCTTTGCCCCGGATTTTTCCTGGGTGATCGTCATTATCTTCTCATAAAATATTTCTGCTTCCTGATATCTTCCGTCACTGAAAAGGCAATCTGCAACCTTTCTAGTCAAACTCAAGTAATCGTTCTCCTGTACCACAATTTCATTATCACGCAAAACGGCTAAAGCGTGAGGAAGGTATTGCCGCCAAAGTTCTCGTTTGGTGTGGTGATTATCTGGAAATACATTCTGCATATGATCAGCCACCCTTTTGATCCAGTGGCTGAATAACGCATTCTTCCTGAGCCAGTTTCGGGTCGCAATATGGACCAGTCGGTGCATATTGATATCCATGCCTTGTTTGTTCGTAAACGAGTATGCATTTAAGAGCCCCAAGGCATCGACTTTCTGCTTTTTCGATGCGGGTTGAGGAAGCAGGGACTGGGTAATGTTTCGCGGTTCGATACAGGCCATGAAAGATAAATAATCAGCAGCTAATTGATCTTGCTGCTGGATGTCTTTGAATGATATTAACCAGGTGGTCATGACAGAATTCTGAATATCCTTATAGCGTCCTAGATCCCTGAAGTCTTCGCTCAGGAGTTCGACAGCATATTGTTCCTGCTCTTGGAGAAGGGTCAGGTAGGTTGCCAAATCGGTACCGTTTTCAATGATATATGCCGATGCCTGCGTTATTGCTAAAGGAAGAAAAGCCAATTGTTCAAGGAGAGTAGCAGTTGTGGTAGTATCTCTTAGCAAGCCCTCGTGTGCTAATGTCTTATCCAGGATTCTGACTGCCGTTTCTTTATCCACATCTGGAATGGAAACAATATTGAATGGTGCTAGCTTCATAGCGAGTTTTCGGTTTCGAGTGGTGAACAGAATACTGCCGTCCTTACTCTCAGGGATAAAATCTTCAAGAGGTGGAGCTGTATGATTGGCGGCGAACGACATCTCTGCATCGTCTGCATTATCAAAAACAAGAAGCCACTTTCCTGCGCGCTTAGAGCTGAGGTATCTCTTGACCTGTTCTTTGACCTCTGCCAGATTCCCATCACGAAGTCCGAGTGTCTGTGCAATTTGCATAAACATCTGCTCAATTATGGCATGGCTAGTACAGGGGATCCAGAAGACTGAGCACTCCTTATCTCGGTCTCGGATGCGGTGTGCGAGCTCCAGGGCCACTTGGGTCTTCCCGACCCCGCCTAGCCCGGTGATAGCGATTTTTCTAGGACCGTCTTGCATTGTTATTAATTCTTCCAGTTTTGTGATCTCATCTTGACGCCCGACAAACTTGGGATTCCTTGCGAGCGGTACTATCCAGTGCCTTATCATCTTGTTGTTCAGTAAGTTGGCATCTGGACGGCTAACAGGAATCGCCAATAACAGCAATTTTGCGTAAGCAGCCGCTGTCAACGCTGCATATCCTTGCCACTGTTTCTGTTTATGAGAGTCGCAATAATCGCATATCCCTCGGATCACAAGCGTTGGAAGCTCATCCATCAGCCCGGCCGCCTCCATTTCAAAGCAGAGGATTCCATACTGCTGTGCTAGGCGATCTCGTGTTTCGGAGTCCTTTATTACCTGATCCCCTGATGCAATCAACCCATAGTGAATCTGAGGTGTTCTTGTCTTTCGTGGTTGCCGTTTATATAATTTTTCTTTGTCGCAATGTTCACAAGTACCTTCCCCGGCGATATGATGATAAGAGGAATGAAATAAAAAGTCAGTGTACCGGTCAGGAGGTGAAAATCGTACTTGCATATTAGGATTTTTTATCAAGATTCCATTCACTATATGAGAAAGAGCGTCCTGGCCTTCAGTCATTTGTTTTGCCTCCAGTTGACCCATATGAGTCAAAAGCACCTGTGGTGGTTTGTTCAGGGCCCCTGTTACCTCAAATTGGCCGTCTTGAATCGCCTTGCCATAATCATACTGGATTACTCCACTGTGCTTTCCAGATGGTTTGCTTACCACTACATCGCCTAATCGAATGTCATGACTTTTGCCCGGGACTCCGCCTCCGATCCCCACCATCAATCCATATTGAAGCTGAGGAAAGGTCAAGCGCATGCGAGTCCCTACAGCTGCAGCAGACACTTTGCCGTATATCCCGTTTGGCAGGCTGACGATCACAATATAGTGGCCGTTTAGTTCACCAAGTTGGTAAGCATTCGAATCCGTGGAGGGCATAGGCAGCGGACTGTGGGTTCTGTCCAGCATACTGCGGGCCGCTGCTGTTTCCAGCGGCAAGGCGCATATCCATGCCACTGTGTAGTCGTTGTGCGTCACAGTTGTCATTGTGGGTCATAGAGGAGGATCAAACGGGCCGAATATAGATGTCTGGACAAGGGCAGAATGAACTGTAGAGCTTTTTAAATAATGAAGGGAGAATGCAAAACATTGTTCATGAGGCTGAGAAGGAGGGGTAACAGCATCGGCTACCTACTGCAAGGCTGACTTACGTCTACACGGTCGCATAGCATTGGGCATCTGCATGATTAACTAGCTGAAGACAGCAGAAATGCGTATCCAAAGTACACCACAATATGTAACATGCATCTAACTTCAAATATCCATTCGATTTGCCTCGTTTGCGTTGAAAATGCTTAAGTTCTGCATGCAATTCTCGAAATATGAGCGGCAATACCCTGTTTTGTATGTATAGGTTCAATACTGCTCATAAAATACCAAACTTACAGGCTAAACCTTATATGGATTAGATTGCGGCAGTGGCGCCTGAGAAAGAGTCGAAGAGTTGCAAATAATGGAAAGCCGTACTTGCAAGGCGCTGTAACAGTGAGAGTCAGCAAGAAATTCATACTCGTATAGGCACCAGACTGTATGGAGGATCTCTTCTACCTTATTGACGTCTAAGAACTTCCAAGCATCAGTTCATAACATCATTACTTTGTTTACTCAAGTCAGCCATCGCCCTAAGCAACGAAACCTGTGTGGTTCAAACCAAAGCCTTACGTATCTCGACACACCTCTGTTTAATTAAGGTGGATCCAGGTCCGTGACACAGGCACTGGTTCTGCAAATAACTGTATATTACAGTAGCTTGCTATATATAATATACTAGAAAAAACATCAGAAAAATGTCAATGACATCTATACCCCTAGTGCTGGTGCCGAGAAATCAACGCAAGTGGTTCTTTAAGAAAGATCGGATGTCCTTGATCATAGAGCGACTGGCTTAGACATATTCTTTGACCTCAAACTTTCCAGCTCGTATCGAGCTTATTGCTTATTCATGAATGATTAGCCTTGGTTATTTTGACGTATACTGGCTGAATTGAAGGCCAAAGTCTGTTGGAAGCCGAGGAGAGGGCTTCGATTTCTTAAGCGTCGCCCGGCCAAAGTCTGTTGGAAGCTGAGGAGGGGCCTTTGATTTCTTAAGCGTTGCCCGGCCAAAGTCTGTTGGAAGCCGAGGAGAGGGCTTTGATTTCTTAAGCGTTGCCCGGCCAAAGTCTGTTGGAAGCTGAGGAGAGGGCTTTGATTTCTTAAGCGTCGCCCGGCCAAAGTCTGTTGGAAGCTGAGGAGAGGGCTTAGGTTTCTCAGGCTTCGTCCGGCCAAAGGCTAGTGGAGGAATGGACTTGAGTTTCTCAGACATTTTCCAACAGTTGGATGCGTGGTGAATTATTGAATGAATGTTCACTATGAGGAGCAATTTAGGTGCTGGTGTTTTTCCTTGCCAAACTTCTAGTTTATCCATCATCTCGTGGTCGGGAGATTCCAGATATATATTTGGAATTCTATTAGGCTACTTCCATAAATGGTTTCCGATTCCTATTATTGATCTTGCTTGTGTTTTCTCCACTCCGTGATTTTGACGGTAAGTCCGTTATAACCTCTTTTCACAAACTGGTTATACTTCTCGGAGACAGACAGTAAACACGTTCCGTAAGGGCACCAAATAGGAACAACTTATTAGTGACACCGAACGGGGACGATAGTGTCGGATCGGTTGAATGTAGTGCAACACTCCGGCTTCACCTTATCGTTTCCAAATTCGAATCACAACAAATGCGCCAGGTTCGGAACAAGCGCTATTTCATACGTTGAATCCTTATGATAAAACCCCCGATGATGCCATCTGGTATTCGCTTGCCTGGTGATATTGTCTCCTTCATGAGCAGATGAAAATGGTCGACTCTTCAATCCCAAATTGCCTACAGGAGCCTCTACTTTACGTGAGACATGGTCTGTTAGTCTCCTCGTACCCGAAATCATGTTCTAATGAGACATCAGACTGGAAACAAATTAGAAAATTCTATGAGTGGCCACTCCTAGAACGGCTAGGGGAGAGGGGACGCATGAACCAGGCGGCCTTCAAATCCCTTGGCTGGTCCTGCTCTTTAGAGGCTTGGAGAAGTCAACGCAAGCTCGAAAAAGCTCATAACCAGATTCTGCTTCTCCGCCGTCAAATCGAAAAAGGTTTTGTGGTCACGGAGGAGGAAGAAGCAATCGCTTATCGGCGATATGCCGAAGCCTTGAGTAGACTGGAAGACTTGACAGGTAGACACTTCCACGCTTTTCTTAGATACACGGCTGAGCTGGGCCTACTCAGATTATCGATTTCCGCCCATTACAATGCTTAACGCTGCATGCCAGAGCAGTGTCTCCTGCGTCCTACCTTTTCAACGGACGTCCTATTGCCAGAAAACAAAACTAGATTAAAAACTAACGACGTCAGATACAATCCTTCAAAGTTGATTAAATGCTTTATTTCCCCCTTCAAGTCCACTGTATTTCCTGCCTTCTCCGATTGACTTCAGTGTATGATTCGTTGGCGTCGGGCTTGTTCAGAAATGATGAGTGGTCCGACATGTATGTACTGTGACTGATTATGGAATTGCCAGATTGGTACATCATAGCCTTACACTCCGTATGTACTTGCTTTTATTTACTGCATCTAATCTGATTGTCTGATCTATACGGCATCACTACGAAGATAGTATTTCATGATATGCAACTTTATCATTACTTATTATTTCCAATGCGTAGGAACCTAGCCAGAGTGGGCGTTAAACACAAGTTGGTGTCAGCGCTAGTAAGGCCGTATTTGATTCAGAAGCTACGGTAATTACAACTGTACGGATCAAGATGTTTTACTGTCCTGAAACAACCAGCTTGGTATCCAAAGTCCTGGTATCCGAAGTCCTAATTGAATGCTGAAGAAGGCTTCCTATATCGGAATAACAAGCAGCTGAAATAGGAACATTTGGCTAAAATTGGAAACACTTAAAGCGCCTGAATTGTAGGAAGATTTGTATGGGATGGATATAGTGATATATAATTCTGCTTGTTGGATATTAAGTTTGCATAATACTGATGAACTACCGAACATTAAACTCTTTTTAGGTCCTCTGGGCAATCATGCTTTTACGCTATGAATTGCAAAGCTTTTCGGTTCGTTTTTTTTTCTTTGGTATAATTATCTTTATCTCTATTTACTTTATCTTCTTCCTATGTATATTAATCTTTTTGCTGTCTTGGACACCCTGTTTGTATGCGTTCAAGTCCTGTATTTTTCTGTTGCGAGCTGATCGACTGTGAAGCTTCACACCTTTACATTTGAGATAATCTTCCGCGATCTTATCAGCCGTGGCTCGGAAGATGACGAGTTGCATGTGTGAGCTCCATTTGGTCACCGCTTCCGGTTCTGGATATGTTGGTTTTGTATCGGTGAGATGAGTCGGTGTTGGTTTCCGCTCCGGTAGTGAGGGACTCACGGCAGTCCGAGGACGTGGTGAGAGGCCGGACAAACCATAATCTCCAAATAAATTTTCGAATGGCGGCGACTCAGATTTGATAAACTTGCAGATCTCTTCATCCAAGCCTTCGAAGTGATTCAGTGCGTCTTCGTTTACCAACTTGAAATCAGGCTCGAAGTCATCCATACTGCTATCTTCACTTCCACCCTCTGAGGTCAGGGCTTCCAATTCGTCTGGACTGAGAGACAGTTCATTGAAGGGGAAATATTCATGCTGCCAGAGACTGTAGCGGCTGTCCATGCCAAACCTTTTTTGGGCATAACTTTTCATTTCAGGAAAAAGGGGCTTGTTCGAGATCACAGGTTGTGGAGCTAATAGGTTCAACTGCTTCTGTCTTTCTTCTTTCTCGTGCTTCACCTTGGCCGCAATAGCTGCACTTTCCGCTTCTTTCGCCTGTATTTCTTGTTCAAACTTCTCCGCCTGAGACATTCTGTACAATTCTTCGGAAATACCCAGACAGTAACTATTCTTGGCGCCTACTCCTCTGTAAGGCCTAGCCCATTCTGCGACCAGGTTATATGCCATCTCGAATGACATGGCGGCCGCAATTGTATTTTCTGCGATGCCGTAGAAAGTCCATTCAACGCACGACCCCGTAGCAGTGGAATATGACTTGCAATCAAAGAAACTTTCCATAGCATCGCAAAGGCTTTCCACATAGCTTTGCTGGCGTACTGGTTTGAGCGGATTTTCGTCGAGGCGTTGCACTGTTACAACGCTTTGTCCGGCATACTGCATTCGAGCAGCAGGAACTTCATGGGCGAGGATCTCTGCTTGTGATACATTGTGCTGTCCCATCAACCGTGACGCCAAATGAAGTGCTACCTTGGCTTCCGCTTCTGGTGTGGTTGGATGGTTGGCACGTTGGAGGCATTTTGTGATTCGCTGAACTATTGCATCGTCAATGTCGACAGACGGACCAACTCGGAAACTGTCTTTCTCTGCGAGTTGCGTGACGGTCGCCTTGTATAATGGTAGAGGAAGCCTGTAGGAGCTACATGGTCGGGTATTCCTTTGGTATGGATGAAGCCCACACTCTCCGTCACTCATAGGTGCCCAGGCCACGTCAGCCGCTCTTTTCGCCATCACCGGCAGTCAATTAGGAGTCAACGAACAAAACGGGTCTAAACCCCGTGTCGCGATTACCAAAACCCGCGTTCAGAGATGCCGCTCACATGCACACAAGGTATATCATTCCTAGTATTTGATGTGCTATTATATCATTACGAGTAACCTTCAATGTGTCTCTAAAAATGTAGCTTTTCGTATTGATTTCAGTTTGATTCAAAAACAGTTCAAGTTGGTGTCGGTGTACGTTTCCGTTTGGAGCCAGTGCGCGCTCGCATTCGATAATAATGCACCGTCTTGTGGGGTAAGAAATCCCGTTTGGTGCCGTATCAACCTTCTTTGCGCGGTAAAGAATCCCGTTCGGTGTCGTATGCACCGTCTTGTGGGGTAAGAAATCCCGTTTGCTGTCGTATCAACCGTCTTTGCGCGGTAAAGAATCCCGTTTGGTGTCGTATGAACCGTTTTGTGCGGTAAGAAATCCCATCAATCCGAGTTGATGTCAATTCCAGTTGGTGTCGGTTCCAGTTGGTGTCAGCACTAGTGCGAGGTGGTGGCCGTTACCTATCGTAGGCCTTGACCCTCAAGTCAGCAAACGCCACTGAAAGCTTCCGCCATATAAAAGAGGGCTTTACTAGGGCGTTGTAGTACGTTAGGGTAAGACTTCGATTTTTAAATACTGGCTTCAACGCACAAAACGAAAATTTGTCTCGAGAGTCTGAACTATGCAGTCTCCCTGTACGCACCGCGAGACTGATCTGGAGATTGAGCGAAGCCGTCACTACAAAGGAACCGCTAAGATTGATCTTGAAGAAATCGGCTTTCACCCTGAATCCTCACAATCAGTCGAGCAGCACGTCATTGATCGGCTTTGTGCTAAATATCATAAGGAAGGGTGTCGACGACTTGATGTGCAAAATCATGTCACAGCTATCATTTCTCTGCAAGACCTCCGGGCGGCATTGCAGACCGCTGGAAAATCTTTTAAGGACTTGTCACATTCTGACCCCAATCACTTACCTCATCTCCGGTTCTCAGCTGGCCAAGTCCTGTGTTTACATGGTCGACATCGTATCCAAGCTGGCGCCAAGGCTCTTACCGCTGGTGAGCGATGGTGGGCGGTCGACATTTATCTCGATAGTACGTCTACTCCCAAACGTCATACCCTCACCAACCCGATTGACGTGAAATTGCAGATATGAGCTATGAACTACAGGCTACCCTCAGAGACGGATACTTTGAGAAGCGACAGCCAACTGATGGTGAGATTTATCGGAAGATTCGTCGGTATCAAAAAGAACCGAATGCTTTCATGCAAAGAATGTGGTGGGCGCGCCTGACTGGTGATAAGGCTCGGTACCTTCAACAGCTCTCCAAGAACATCGAACTTTGTTCCGCCTTTGATGCCCTGCTGTCGATTCCTGGATTGTGGGGTGGAATGAGCTTGGAACATGTGGCCGATGTGATGGCATTGCACTGTGATGAGGTCATTTTGATCGTCCATTCGTTTTGACACGAACTAACCGGTGGCAGGAAATGGCGCACTATCTGACATCGCACCTCCGAGGATTCTGGGTCTCCCTCGTGAGTGCTGACCCGACCAATCCTGATCTTGAGGCAATGAGGAAGATCGACGCCAACACGGTCGAAAAATTGGAGCTGATGGCACCAAAAGTCTCGTCCAGGGATGCTAAAAAGCTTCATCGTTTACTACGCAACGGAAAAGTCCTGTCCAACTTTACCCTTTCCGAAAGAGCTCGGATGTGGAGCTGGTTGCGTGAGTACGATGGTATTATTCCTTCATTGCGAACGTTCTTTCGAGATGTCGAATATCTGAAGGAATGTGCCAACCCAATGAAATTGCTTGTCAACTTTAGCAAGATTGGGCGGACGGTGCGGCAGGCTTTGCGGTATTGTTACAATCCTGAAGATACTCTTGAGGAAGGATGTCTCATCCAGACGTCCGAGGACACCTTTGAGAGGCGGTTTGCTAGTCGAAAAGAGCAGCTAGAGCTTTCTTATCGGCAGCTTTGGCTATATGCAATGCGTGTGTACCCCAGAGCATTACGACCATTGGCCACGCCCAACTCGGCGAAATCCCACAATACGCTGGACGCATTAGTGATCTATGAGATGGCGATGTTTGCACATAAGTTGGGCTTTCAATCCCCAGCTATCATGAAGCTCATCACGCATTCCCCGGATGTGATGATCGCACAGAGCGTCCTGCGCAACGCTCGGGACCAGGAAGGGTATGAATACGATGCCACAGTCTTTCCCACCTTAGTCGACCGCATTGTGGAATGTTTTTCAATGGCTACGCCCCGTGAACATCCACCGTTGCCGAGTCTAGAGGATACTACGGCTGGGATGAAAGAGCGCTGCGGAATCCCTAGCAGCCAGGCCCAAAGACATGATTGCAGGCAATTATTCCTTGACCCTCTGCACACAGATAGAGTGGAGTGTGCAGGAACCGTGTCGACATGGTATGTACGGCGAAATGTATATTTCGCTTTTTTTGGAAGGCTGCATTCTGACAGTCTCGAAGCGCCCGTTTCCATATCACCAACATTTCCGCCAGATCGTGATGCGACTAGTAGACCCGGCTGTGACGTTCAGGAAGGTAGTGAAATCAGAGCTCCTCGGGTGGAATTTACGGAACCCATGTCAGGTCTGAGCAATGCTGAGCATGGGACTAAGATCGCCAGTCCAAAAACCCAACGTGGAGAGATTGGCAAAGAGGTGGCTGGTGAGATTGCAGTATCGGACCAGACACAATCACTCAGTGAGGAGGGATCCTCGGTTGTAGAACAAGAGCACTTCTCGAGAGGACAGAAAGAAAGTGCCTTTGAAGACTCAAGTCTCGAAGATGCGTCGCTTGAAGAGAATGAACTGGACTCTGACAAGCCCCAAATTCCGGGGCTTCCAAAAGCGGGTTCTCCAGATGGCCTGCAGCCTGGAACTAGGAGCCGTTCCAACAGTCCATCTCCATCCCTCCAGCTGCAAGAAGACCTATCAAACTCCATCGCCAGCATTCAAGTACCAACAAGTCCACGGGAAGTTGATCTGCAGCAATCTGGCCAACCCATAAGTCACATTATTGATCAAGCAAACAACGCACAGAAGCGCAAGTATACAAACGATGACGACACTGGTGCTAACGAGAAGCTGAATTCCGCCAGTAAACGGAGACGTTCACGGACCAGAAATACCGCGGACACTCATTCTTCCCCGTTCAACGAAGCTGATTGTATACGGTTGACTTTACTTAGGACTTTGATGAAAAAGGCCGGCAAATCCTATAGTGTTGGGGCTCTGCGTAAGATCTACCAAATGGGCGATCGCATTATCGACGAAACCAATATTGCTTTGAATCACTGGAGTAAATGGCTGTCACGAGAATGTTACGCACCTGAAGTCGAGATTCCGGCTTACCACAGCCTTTCGTCAGCAGAGATTTGTTTTGCTGCGTATCGTCTTTTAGCCTCGACCCAGAATATGTATCATCCCGGATCGGTACATCCACGTCTAGCTCTGGTTCTTCTTCACATCTTTGTCCATGAGTTCGTTAAAGAGTTGGGGAAAAGAGAGGCCAAGCAGGAGGTGGTGCTTCAACGCAACGGCCGTAAAATCGTGACTGTAGTTCACGACATGATACTCGAAAAGGTCGGTGAATATAAAAGAAATGGCAAGAAGTGGAAGCGACAGGACGTAAAAATCTTGGAAAGCGGTGGTGGAGACTGGGAAGTGGTATTGGATTTGTTGCCATTCTGACCTGTGCCTCTGACTTGGCAACTAATCACGTGTAAGTCAACCCCTCAAACGGACCATAAGTTGCTAACATCGTCTAGTAAAAGGGAAAGTGGTTCCTCCTTCTCTGATGCCAAGTTAAATCTCTTGGTGAATTATGTTCAAAATGCGTATCCCAGCGCTGTAGCCCATCTCCAGTCCCTTGACCCGATAATTCTGCACCTCATCACGGAAGGGTCTTTGTCCGCAGATGACATTGTCCGCCCATGTCCCCCTTCCTTTTTGCGATTTGAAACCCTCCCGGAGGATATCCAATGGACAAAAACAGAATCAGCAATGGGCGTTGCGACGAGAAAGCTCCTGCGCAGCTTAGGCAGGATGAAAGGATGATGGTTGGGGGTATCCTATGGTCATCACTTACGGCTCAGTGCTTTGTCTTTGCTGGAGATTTTTCCATCACGAAGTTCCTACAACAATTCATCCAGAAGAAAATGACTATCGGTAGACCGTAGGCAGTAGTCCCAGTCCAACTCTGAGCTTATCCGATCAACATATTTCGTTCCAAATTTCCATATGTATCTCGATCAAGTCTCACGCCCTGACGAAACCTATCCAGTTGCATCTGGCCCTGAGTGAATACCCATATCCAAAGGGCATAATCCAACGATTTCTTAGCTCCCATATAAACAAAATAATCATGTGATTCACGTCGCACGTTTTATTCATCTATTTCTACCATCCATGAACGGCATTTGGTTACCGGCTCCAGTTCTGGATATGTTGGTTTCGCATCGGTGAGACGAGTTGGTGTTGATGCTCGCTCCAGTCGCGAAGGACCCACGGTAGTACGAGGACGTGATGAAGGACCTGATTAACCATCTATTTCCCAATCCCTGTAAGTAGATCATTTCGTTCCGTACTTGAACTGACACCAACGCTCCAGGGCTAAGCTATGTACACTACTCCCAAAGCGGAATAGCGGCCCTGCTGATTTCTTCCGCACGGATTCCCACATGCTAGATTACGTGATATATCCACGTGACGTGGGAGCCCTAAGATATATGGAGTATCTAGGGCTATGTTCCTCTCGGCCTTGATGTTAGCCTGATCACAGTCGATTGCTACGTCTTCTGAATTTTGAGAACAGTTACAGAACATAATCATCTACCTACACCCAGGGAGTCCGTATACTGGCACGAGATGTGATCGTTGCCGTAAACAGAAGATTGTTGACGGAAGTTACACTAATCGGCGCGTACAACACCAAACGGGATTTCTTACCGCACAAGACAGTGCGTACGACACCAGACGGGATTTCTTACCGCACAAGACAGTTCATACAACACCAGACAGGATTTTTACAGCACCAAACGGATCGTTACCAAGATTACATGGGAATAACCCTAACGTCGAACGTGGGCGCAAACGGAAACGTATGCTGTTGGTGCGGATTGGCGTCAGCACGATTTTGTCTGCAGTCTTCCTTTTTGACGTCTAATGGTTTCTTTTTGGTTTCGCTAGATGACTCGGTCTGTCCCTGTGTACTTGGTTCGCGAATTTGGTCGCCTTCCACTCGATCTCGAGTGAGGTATATCTATCTCAACTTCAATGGCATTAAATTTGTGCGAAAAAATACAATTGTCCACTGCAAGTATACCGGTACCTTTTTGCGTATGTAGCACAAATATTGCATTTTCTAACTAACAGCCCTCCA